>ML821728.1:0-20408 GCA_009831015.1 Picea engelmannii | reverse complement strand
TGGGGACACCTAGGAGTGATTCTAGGAGTAACTCTAGGTGGGTGAGGGAAATAAAGATAATTAATTAATTAAAGAAATTCATTTATGGAGGAATGAAGGGGATGGGTGACACTTGTACGGGGATGAATTTTTAGGAATTAAATGTTAAAAACTTAATTAAACAAGATTTTAGGAAAGTAAGGAACCACAAAACTCTATATAATGAAGGGAGGAGATGGAGGTTGGATTTCTTTTGTTTGCGTAACGTTACGCTGCAGAAATATCTACTTGACTGACTTAATTTGTGGGAGTTGGGATACCCAGCTCGGTGAGGAGTGGTAGCTCGGCCTTGCGAGGCGAGCTGGGAGCTAGTCGAAATCTCTGGATAGTGAGTGTGTGGCCCCTTTGCGGCTCGAGGGGATAAGGGGGAAGATGAGTACCCCTAGCATTGGCTGGGAGGTACCGGTGAAGTCTCTCCGGTCGGCACGCGAGAGTTGCAGGGAGCACGCGGGACGTCCACTTTGAACAGGCAATGGTACAATTTCTTTGTTTGCATGGTAAATTGTTTTAGAACTTATGCTTGAATCTGCATTTTTACTTGGGTAAGTGAACTCATTGTCTAGATGGTTTTCTGAAATTTTCTTAGCCTAGCTTGATGATAGATTGACTCCCATGGCTTCATTTCCCCACACGTCTTGACCGCCTTGCTGTGTTGATTGTGACCTTAGTGGTTGTTTAGCCTTCGTCCCTGGCTCACCAGTCCTCGCCTAAGCAGTCTGCCAGGATCCTGATCTACGGTCGTTTCCTTAGCGTTACAAGACCTATGGATCTCAATGCCTTGATTTCCTATGCAAGGATGATGAGTGAAGGATGAACTTGCTAGCCAACTACCCTTGATGTTTGTCCCTGGCTGATTGTTGATTCCACCATCTGGCAACGACCTCTGTGTGTGGATTATCTTGTGTCCTGGTTGGTTTTCTCTATGCCTTGACTGATGGAACCCCTACAATCATTCCATGAACTTTCCCATTGGATCCTTGTGTTCTCTTACTGTTGTCTATGTTGTATTTGGGTTATAGCATTGGAAGCACGAATTGATTCCCTGTCTGCAAATTTTTGGGTATTTTGGCAATGAAAAAAAAACGCAATGGTTTCATGTCTGCACTTTTTATTTTTATTTTGTATTCTAGCAATGGTAAAACAAATTTATTTCATGTCTGCATTTCTGTATTGGTCTCCTGGAATGGAAAAACGTTTTTATTTGATTTTCATGTCTGCGTTGTATTGGTATTCTGGCAACGGAAAAACGATTTGATTCCCTGTCTGCATTTTTATATATGGTATCCTATAAATGGAAAAATGTTTTTGTGTTATTCATGTCTGCATTATATTTGTATCTTGGCAATGGAAAAACAAAATCATTTCCCCTATCTGTGTTTTTTATAATTGGTATCCTGGTAAGGGAAGGGAATTTGGTCATTCTTGCAAGCGTTGCATTTAGCATCCGGGCAATGAAAAAGGGAAGTCACGATTTTCCATTTAAAACGTGTATGAATTTTTTGTGATTGCCCACGAATTGCAAACTAATTGGTGTTGCGTTTATTCCTGTGAATGCCCACGAAATGCAAATTACTTAACGCTGCATTTTTTCGGATTACCAACCACGTTTTTGCCCTTCGAAATGATGACTGATTTGCCGATTGATTGCCCATGGTTTTTACTATTTAAAATGAATGACTGAGTTTCTATAAATGCCCATGAATTGATGTTAAAACGCTTGACTGAATTCGTTGTTACACACCCTCGAATTGTTGTTAAAACTGATGACTCTTTTGCTACCTTAATTAAACACGATTTGCCCTTGATAATGTGATTGAAATTGCAATAAATGACCACAAATTGGCCTTTAAACTACGACAACATTTTGCCCTTAGCTGGTGTCTCTGTTTTTCCGTCGATTGACCACATCTTGCCATCTAAAATTGAATGCGTTGCTTGGAATGGGAACGAGATGCCACCACTGTGTACTGCATGTTGCTGAGATGTGGTACAACTACTTTGTTGCCTTAAAAATCACCTTGAATATTGTTAATGATATATTAATTGTCTTGTTACGGTTTTATTAATTGCCTGGTCAGTATTATATTGATTGTTGTTGTTACCTTAATTGCCTTGACGTTGCCTTACTAATGGTTATGTTAATTAAAGTGTTAATTTCATTGTCATTGCTATCATACTCGTTATGATAACAGTAATGAGAATGGCCTTGTTATTTCTCTATTAATTATTTGTTAACAGTTATGTCAACTGCCTTGTCATTTTCTATATTAATGGTCAAGTAACAACTATGCTAATTGCCTTGTTAATTAATACATCGAAGTTAATAGTTAGAAGTCTCCTTCTCATTATCAATAAGACATGTAGTATTATTGGTTCGGTCAATATAGATAGACCACATGTTGAGATTTAATTGTTCATCAGTGTTATAATGGTAGCATCCTAACATAAAATCATTAATGTTGTTAATTAAGTTGGTGGCTAGTTGGATGGAGATTTGGATTAATATCGAATTGCCCATTTAGACTATGATTAATGATTAAATAGTTTAGTAAGTATTGACCGAAGTAGAGGTTAAAATCACTAAATTAAATTGTGGTCAATGATTGAATTGTGATGCATAATTGCTGAATTGTTTCATAGTCGATGTTATTTATATCGAATTTGATGATTAAAATGTGATGTAGAATTGCCAAACTGATTCGTAATTGATGTTATTGATTGAATTTAATGACTAAGGTATAATGTAGAATGGTCGATTGCATTGTATCTAATTTTAATCTGATGTTAATTTAAAGACCGATTTATAATTAGACTTGCTAAAGTAGATGGATAATCTATGCCAAAACAATTTGCAACTTGACGTGCCCTGTTAGGATGGAACCCATGTTAAGTTAGAATGTAATCATGGACCGGTTAGCCTGGGTGATTGGTGGGGTAGGGGACGATGTCATGTGGGATGGCGTCACCCCTTCTCTTCGTCCTCTTATGTCTCGTCGACCTTTTGTGTGGGGGTAGGTATAGTCTCATAGTCACTATTCGGTTCCTAGCGTGTTGGAATTTCCTAGAGTCCTTGGTCTAGATAGCTTATGTTTGCGCCAAGGTTATTGATGCGTCTATCACCTGGGAACGATATGATTCCTGATGCAGGGATCATGGTGTGCCCTGTGGGATAGCAACGAATGAGACCTTGGTCGGAGTCGGTGCATTCTGTGTGAGTTGTCGGGTGTTGCAAGTTGCTTGGTGCATGGGTTGAACGCCTTCAGGCATTAGGTTGGTGCACCTTGAGGTTCTCGTCTTGCTCGTCTAGGCTATTGTGTAGGGATGGGGAGGTTTTCCCTCAACTTGTAGGCGTGGTCGTGTTGTGTCGGACGGGTAGTCGATTCTCCATGTTATTCTATGCATGTTTTGCCCAGTCGCCCTTATGCCTGGGTGTGGAGTCTTAATTGTTGTTGCCTATTCTATGGGCGTGGTGCTCGCCATCAGTTGTGTCGTCTAGCTATAATCGTCGTTGTTCTCCTGTTTTTTTTAAAAAAAAATTGCACCGTTGTTTCGCTTTTAGTCGTAACGAAGGGGTCGTTACACACATAAGAACCATTAGTAAGGGAAAATAATTCTTTTTTGTTGCCACACAAGAACCATTAGTAAAGGAACTTGTTGCTTCCACACATGAACAAGCAGTAGGAAAAAATACACTATTGTTGCTCCACAAGAACCAACAATAGAAGAAGATAACATATTTTTGTGGTAAAATATGCATGAGGACATGTTGTGTATTCAATTTGGGGGAGATAGGGGTTTCTTTCCACTCCATGGGATCTCACAGTGGAAAAATGGGATCAAGATGCCAAGGAAAATCAAAATAGGTTCATGGTAATTTCTCAATATTCACTCATTCACATTTTTTTTTAAATGCAAAAATTGTATTGGTGATATCTTGTAAACCGTGAACTGTGTTTTCACGAAATTTGGAGGAGAGAAGCACTATAGCCAAATGAACAAATTCAATAAATTTCTCACTAACCCATTTCACAATTGTTGAATTATTAAGAATCATCACCTTCATCCATTTTTCCTATATCTTGAGGTTCGTGCATCAGATGGTGTGGAGAAGTGTTGGAATAGTAAAAATCTTCTTGAAAAAATTTGTCGAAACCCAAATTGTATTTTGTGAGAAAATGGCTTAAAATGTTTGCTGCTACTTCTGCAACTCATGTTGTTACTCACTTATAACATCTTATTTTTTATATATTGGGATTTGTGCATTAGGTTGCTATGATTTTTGGTAGGAAGATTCATTAGTCGATGGTGATCAATATACTGACCAAAAAATATCTTCATTTTGGATTACTATTTGCATCAAATGCCACATTCTCAAATATGTTGTTTCTTGATATGATGCACTTGTTGATACTTTCTTGCTATGATTCACTTGTTGTTACTCGTTTGTTGTTATTCGTTTGTTGTAACTCATCACTTTCTTGTTGTAACTCATCATTTTCTTGTTGTAACTTGTCGTTTAATTGTTGCAACCCCACTAGAGTTTCTAAAATCACTCGAGGACTACTTTTGAAGCCATTGCTTGAAGAGATTTCAGGGTGCTATTTGGAAAACATGTTATATTTTATCAGCATCATCAATTCGACAAGCATATTGGTTTTGGTTACTGTGCATTGAAAAATAGAAGCAACATTCAACCTGGTATAGGATTGAATGAGGGCATGCAACATTCTCAATTTGGGGGATGGACTGTTGCACATTTCTTACTTGGAACAACACTGTTTTCTCGACCGATATAATTTTTTTTCAGTTTGGGGGAGAGGAAAAATCATCGCCCAGAAAGGAATGGAATTCCCCACAAGAACCTACAACAGAAGAAGCTGCTATAGAAGCCATTCCTACAAAAAAATATGTCTTCATCATTGAGTTTGGGTACGTACAACAAAAAAAATCATTTTTCAGTGGACAACAATAGTTTTCAACATTAATGACACGAGAAAGTTCTATTATTGTTACACAAGAACCAACAATAGGAAATCTTGTTTCTATTACACAAGAACCAATAATATGACACAAAATATCACCATGTCATGAGTTATGATTTACTGATGTTATAACGTTGTTGTCGTTACTCAGTTTTGTTGTTACTCCCAAGTGTTGTCACTCTCAAAGAGTTGTTACTCCTGTCAAAACAATGTTGTTGCTATAACTTGGTTGATACAAGGTATTGGATTAAATGAAGACATGCAACATATTCAGTTTGGGGGAGATGTTGGGCCATGGAATTGTTATCCTTTTTACATTCTCTTTCCCTGTTTTTAATCCCTTATTGCTTACCCATAACCTCATATTAATGATTATATGCGAGATTTATAACCAAGGTGATTTCCATTTTATTTCTTCAATATTTCATGTGAATTATGGTTAAATATTAGAGAAATAACGTATCTTTCATTTGTCTTTGAAAAATGGTTTAGTTTGTGATTGTTGTAGAACCAATTGCCACTGTTGGTACTTCTAAGTTGTCGCTATTGTTACTCCTACAACTAATGATTCATGATGTATTTGGACCATCAACAACTTTTTTAAATATGGAGAAAATCTTGGAATCATTAATAAGATTAGTTTGAGTGGTTAACCAAGAATGTTGGAGTCGTTGGGGTGAAGATCTTGGAGTTATTTATTATTTTCTAATTGTTAGAAAAATATCTTGGAGTTATTTATTGTTTGATAATTATTAGAAAAGATGTTGCAAGTTATTTATTATTGCCAATTGTTATCAAGGATCGTGGAAACAATTCGTTATTTAAGAAATTTTTGTAACCATTATGGGTTTATTAAATCCATAAGTGGATTTATTTAGATATTTGTTATTTCTAGTTTCCATTTAATTTATGTATAAAAGAGAGTACTCTCTCCACTGTTCAGGGAGGACTCTTGGAACAATGTCCAAATGACAATGGAATAATTCAATTAGTTTTATTTCAATTGTAGTTTTATAATTTCCGTAGTGTGTGATTTAATTAATTTATTTGAGTTTTTATTTTAATTGTAGTTTTATAATTTCTGTAGTGTGTGGTTTAATTAATTCATTTGAGTTTTTATTTTAATTGTAGTTTTATAATTATCATAGGGTGTGATTTAATTAACTCATTTGAGTTTTCATTTAATCAATTAATTTCTGTAGCATGTGATTTAATTAATTCATTTGATTTATTTTCCTTGCATATTTGTAATAGATTGATTTCTTTCGATTAGCTTAGTTAATTTAGTTAATTTATGTTGATATAGGATAATATTAACACTCTGTTATATGGAGGCAGGGCCCACTCCAACAGAACAACGTTCCATGTAGCTTAGAGGGTTGCTTTGATTTCTTGTTATGTACTTTCATTATAAATTCACGTATGATTTATTTTATTTTATTTGTAACTAGTTTCTTGATTTGAATTTTTCATGTAATTAGATTACTCATACAAGGTTGTGTTTATGTTGGATTTCATTTATTTAGTTGTTTCTAATAAATGCATTTAAAATTGGGTTACATCCTTTTATGTTGTTGAATAATTGTGCTGAATGCAATGGCTATATTTGTCAATCTGGGTAATGACATGGGTCATCTTGGGAAGGATTAGGCTATGTTTTTGAGGACTCAGTTAATTTATTTTCTAGTAAGTAGTTAATCAATTTCCTTTCAACATGCGTTATTTTGTTTTCTTGCAATCATGGTGTGAATTTCAATTTATGCAAGAGTAATTTAGATTTTCAATTTTGCAATCAGTTTTACTGCACACATCTAGGGTCTCTTCAGGAAACAGTTGAGTCATACTTCTGATACCTATGGATATTGCGTGTTTCTTTTCTGCAAGTGTAATTTAATTTCCTACAAGTGTGGATTTATGTAGAACCTTTCCATAGATTGAGAATTTTCTATACTCTGACCACAAAGTAATCATTGAAACTATGACTACAACACATACAAATAATAGTTTTTTTTTGCATATACAATACACAACAAATCACAAATTCCATACGAGCCCCAGATTGATGAGTATTGAATGTTTTAATAAGACAATTAAATACACAGACAATAATCTTCTTCATTATTTTTTTGAGTTTCCAATGCCATAAATAACACTCTTTCTGATTCACTACCACTATCATCATCCTCATCAGACGAGGAACTGTCTTCTCTTGAATAGAGGATTTTCTTGAATACTTTCCTTTTATTTCCATTTTTGTTTCCTTTTTGGTATTTCTTTTCTTTCTTGGGAACTTCTTCTTCATCACTTTCTAAATTCTTAGCATAAGGACATTTAACAACAAAATGACCAATTTTACCGCAATTAAAGCACATTAAAGGAAGCTTACCTTTGTACTTGTCAGTTCCTCTCGTCAACTTCCTTACGAAGTTGGATATTTCTTCATCTTCATCTGAATCATTGTTGCAAATGCAGTTTGACTTTGACTTCTTCTTATTCTTTCTTGTCTTCTTAGATTCTTTGAAATTTTCTTCCTTATTGGATGGATTATCCTGTTCTGTTCTCATTTCATAACTTGTAAGTGTTCCATGTAGCTCGTTCATGCTAAACGTAGCAAGATCTGCTCTTTCTTCTAGGGTTGAAATATTAGGGTCAAATATCATTGGAAGAGACCTTAGTACTTTTAAAAAAAATATTGGTTCTTTAATTTCTTCTCCCAAGCCTTTAATATCGTTCACTATTTTATCAACTTGTAGAAAATAAGCTGCAATATCTTCATCTTCCTTCATTTTTCAGTTGTTCAAATTGACCTCTATAAGTTTGAAGCTTGACCCATTTTACTTTGGCATCTCCTTCATAAACATTTGAATTTTTTTCTAAATATCCTTTGTAGAATCACAATGCATAACCTTGACATTTACTTAAACAACTAGACCATTCAAAATAACATTTTTAGCCTTCAAATTATTTTCACTGAGCTTCTTCCCATCTCTATTTGTTGGGGGAGTGGCAAGAGCCATGTATCCATATACTATTGCTTGCCAGACATCAAATCCCTGTGCTTGCACAAATGTTTTCATCCTTCTACTCTAGAAGGAATAATTTTTACCATCAGTCAATGGAATTCCATTATTAGTGCACTCCATGATCTACCTTCCAATGGTTAGACTATTTTTGAATGACCTTATCTGATTCCAATTGTTGGACTATGATTGTCGTTAGGCCAAAAACTACATGTTTTAATCTTCATCACAATTTCTAGAGTTAATATCTATGAGAGGGGGTTAACCCATGTCACGAAAATTGTGGGAAGAGATAAACCCAATGTCCAACAAAAGGGGAACCAATGTTTCCAAAGGAAGTTAAAGCACAAGAGTCCCCATAGGATTGGGCCCTTTGTTTTGTATTCAAAAAATAATTTCCTGGCACAAGACTAGTAGCTGATGAAAAGGGAGTGTTGGTGGGGCATATATTATCCTTAGAGACATTAGTTCCCCCCCTAGACATTGTTGGAATACTAAAAAGGGGGTGAATCAATATTACATAATAATTTTTTTCACAAATTTCTTTTTAATCAAAATTTGTTATTTACTAGTAGTCAATGAAAAAAAGTTAAATCATACCATACACAATACACATAGATTTACAGTGGAAACCCAAATGGGAGAAAACTATTAAAATTTATTTATAAACATTTGTAAGAACCAACTTACAATAGAAACCAATATACGATAATATTTGCAGGCACCAACCTATAGGGGAAACCAATCCCCTTGTCGAGCACCAACTCAGCCAATGGGAACCAACCCACAATATTATTGTTCGCAGGCACCAACCTATAGTAGACACCAATCACTTTCGTTGTTCCACCCTGCCACCATAAAAAAATATTTTTTCTTCAAAAGACCTCTGCAGCATGCTTCATCCTTTTTTTCAACAAATCTCAGATCATCTTCATCACTTCCATGCTTTCCTACAAACCTCAGAGCCTCACTTATTAACACCACACTCATCGCCCATACCCATTCAACATAACTCAGGCATATTTATATATTCGATCTCATGCACCAAGAATTTGTTCTCAACCAAATCGTATTCAACAAGTCAGGTTCAAGTTTCCATTAAAACTGGGCTTAAAAGAAGATCCTTCCAATTGGTCATAAATTCCTTCCTTGTTTCACACACATGTTTTCTTACCGTTCATGGCACACATATTATCACTCAACATCCATTGGATCTTACTATGAATCAAATATCGACTGTCAATATTCTCACTTCCCATTGAATTAATAGTCTTACGCAATGCCCCTTCGACACTCAATATTCATCTGATTTGGATCTTAGATTGATCTCACCCACTTATCTCACTCTGTCCATGTAGTATAACTACAACCCTTAGTAGCCATCTGATCATTCTTGGATATATCACAACCATCAAATCTAACATCCATCATATTGAAATCACTAGGCTTATTGGACCCTTGGGACCTCATCACTCAGCCACCGTCAAATCTAGATTTCCATTCAATATCCACCGTAAATCTATGATCATGTTTATCGATACCACCAAGAGTCTAAATACTCAACACTACCTCAATCGTCATATCATTAATCAATGATTTCTATTTATTCTTAGAGTCCTTCATTTTCAGAGTATCAACTCTACTATGATGACAATTACTGCGATGAATCCAATGGTCCTCGCAGTAGGAAATAAACAACTCCAAATATGTCTACCCCTCAACATGAATGATGTCTAATTTTCACTCCTCAATCTTTTTGTAAGATGACTAGGTGGGACCCACGTAGATCTACATTTGTTATCACATTTTGTTCACATGCCGACCAACAGTCCATATTTCTTATTTTTATTGATATAACACTTTTCTTGAGGAAGGGAATATTCTTCGATACCCTTCTCATCGGAGTTTTACAACTTTCCCAATCTTTTGAACGTCGATCGACTGTTTTGAAAAGGAATATTCTTCGATACCCCTCTTATTGGATTTTTGAAACTTCTCCAATCTTTTGAAAATCGATTGATAAGCTCCGATGAACGGTCCAAATCTCCTCACTATAGCTCTGATAGATCAATGATTGTCATTAATTCAAAGTTTCCTTAATCACCACACTTCTTGTCACCTTTGTACATGCCCAAATCTGCTTATGACATGTGGTCCAGTTAGTGAGTTACACTATCTTGGTATTTACATGGAACCGTATGAAGTTTGACATGTGTATCTGATGTGATACTGACATGGAACTGATGTGTCCTCTACATGGACTCCTTTCACATGTATTGGACGACCCTCCGTGCTCTTAATATTTCATCACACAAATCAAGGCTGGGAATGAAATAGTATTCAATTCTCTTATATTGGAGCACAAACTACTCTTTCAACGTTCCTCCTCCGATAGTTATGGCTCTGATATATGAACATTTCCTGTTAATTCATAGTTTCCTCCATCATTGGATTCCATGTCACCTTACACTATGCATGTCCTGACACTTGGTTCTATACAATGCGTTACATGGGGTTGATCTTGTGGCTTTCTTACATCACCCTGATGTGTCCACCACGTGGACTCCTTCCATGTGTATTGGATGATGCAGTGTTGACGTGGCATCTAAGCTGGCTCACAATCATTTAGATTCTTTTCCATCCAAACAATGGTTTATATTTATTCGATATTTCTCTGATAGATCAATGTTCCCTGTTGATTTAGAGCTTCTTCTGTCGGAGTGTCTCAATATGGCCTAAGTTAAATACTTTGAAAATTTGAACTCTGAAATCCTTTCACCATCACATCAGATTTTGAATTTAGGGCTGCTTCTGGTCATGGATCTGATTAGATCTGGATCTAAGATTTAATCTCGGTTTTCCATTATTCACATAAAAATGAAAAAAATTGGCACTAAACTTAGCTCCTTTCGCATGGTTCCACGACTCTTTCGTTTACATTAAAATTCTATTTCTTTTATGCATGTGGGATATTGTCGTTTTCCTTTGCTTCATTATCTTCATGTCTATATCGTTTATCTTGTTAAATGATCAATGATCAATGACTCACGCTTTCTCTTCTCACAAAGACTTCACCAAAGTTTAATCATCACAACTTCCTTTGAACCTCTGCAACCTAGTTGTTGACCACCCTAGCCGAGATCTCATCAAAATTTAATCAACACACAAAGATATATAGATGTGCAGGCAGCTTCTCGATTTTCTCTATCTGGTTTGATTTGTAGCATGAAGCTTCCTCTATCTTCCTCAGAGTTTTGTATGGTTCAGGTTCGATCCTTGGACCTGACATCACATACTTCCTATCTTCATCGTTAACATTTTTCAGTATCCCCCTACCTATGACATCAATTACATCCAAGAATTTCTACATTTGACATCAATGACAACACAATTTCCAACATACATAACTTCCCCCAACACCAGTAAAAATACTAACAATGGGACTAGACACGGGGTTAAAATTACAACCAAATGAGAAACCAACATTTGGTATTGCTAAGATACCAAAAGGGATTATAAAAATAGGTGGAACCCTACTTCCAACAATACAATCAAGGCCTTTCTCCCCACCAAATACAAATCCATATGTGGGAATTGACGTAGACATAGAGGTAATACTACCATTGGGTGCACTAGAGGAAGGAAATTGTGTAACTAGAGGCATACCCTAAATGGAATAACCAAATGTCATAGGCATAGATATGTGAGTACCTATCCCACTAGTGGTGATGAGGATGGTCATTGTGACTCCCCCCCGTCACAACTGAAGATGTAGAGGGAGGTTCTCCCTTGTTGGATGACCCATTTATACTTGACATCATGTGAGGATTACTAAAGATAATAAGAAATCAATGAAAGGTCTATTCACCCAAATGAGTAAAGGGTTGTTGATCCACTTTGTTGATCAATGATTTTATATATTGGTCCATACTTAGTCATTTTTTTTGTTTTTGGTATATCCTATATTAGTCATTTTTCTAAAATGTGGGTTGCGAAGCGGGCTACCACCAAGTCCACAAGTCCCATACTTAGCTTATTTTTCACCCCTCTACAATCTTAACACTTAGTCATTTATTTTTTTGCAGGATTCCTTTTGTGGAAGACTAAGTCATCCCTCATCGTGCAAATACCTATGTCCTGCAATCTGCAAACCCACAACCCTAAAAAATACCCTTCCCATTTCCGCATCACTCATAATGTATCCCTTTTCAACACTTAACCATTTTTTTGTTTAATGTGGATGTGGGGTGTTCCCCTCATTTCCATTCCCCTTTCTGCAACCCTGCATCCCACATTTCTGCGTACTTCAAAATAACTCGCATATTTCCACAACCCGCATAATTGATCATTTTGGTACTTAATATATTTTTTGATTGCAAATGCAAGAGTCTCCCTCATATATCCCTTTCCTTCTTCTACATCCCACAATTCCAAAATAACCAAAATGCACTCTCCAGTCATCACTTTACACCTCCATAATTAATCATTTTCCAAATATTTTGTTATGATATTACCATTCTGAATGACATTTATTTTCCATTGCCACATCAACTATCACTCGCATGAATTGAATACCATTATTAAGTGGCACAATTTTTGTAAAACCCCCACCATAAATCTTAAATCAAACTATGTAATTGGAAACTTCGAATTAAGAGCTACAAGATTTGATAATTAATGAAATACATGGTAAAATTAAATAAGACATTAAAAGCCTCATTGTAAAAAAATTGTATTGACAAAAGCACCATCTATTCACGAAAAATAGTCTTTGTAATATATTTCAAGTAAAATGAAAGAAATATATTTTGGTGATACTGTCAACACCTTTGGAAAAGGAGATCATTAGTTTCAGTGGCCATGGGCCTACAAGTGGTACTCAACTCTCCCATCTAATGAAAATAAATTGAACAAGGTTTGGACATTGGGTATTAAATGGATATGTGTCAGAAGTAGATGATTTCAAAGAATTGGTCCTCTGGTGCGCTGACAAATTTGACACTGAGAGAAGAGTTAATTAGATATAAGGGAAATCATGGATCTCTTTACCACCTTCAATGTTCAGAATAATGTTGATACTTCATGACCCCACTCCGACATTCAAAAATGCTAAAGTTGATAACTTTCTAAAAGATCACAATGGGGGAATGGAGTTCCTTTGACTCTTTCTTACAATCCCGACTAGTGACACTAATTCTACATAGGTTGAGGTATGCTCGTTGAAATATCCATACAAAGAATTTGCATGGCTATTTTCCAGAATAATTGGACAAGATTCCATGGTCTCAGTGCTAAAGTATATTGTGTATATTGTCTATCATTCAATTCATGAAAATATTGTAATTTACTGGGCCCAAATTATTTCAAATGATATTTTGTTTCAGTTGGGAAGCATTAGGAAGACCAAGCAATTTTATATGACTTCCTATCTAGTTTATGCTATATTTTATTTCCATATTTTTTAGGACTTTCCCAGAGCTAAGATTGTAGAATTCAAGACGGATCCAATTTCATTTTGGTATCTAGTGTTATGGAGGCACTAGGCCCCATACAATTTTTATGAAGTACAAAATTCATTCTTGTCCTCTTTTAAGAAGATGTTTCATAGTCCCGCCACATACAGACTATCATTAGAAGTTGCGTCGTTTCTGTCAAATAAAGAATTTTTCGAAACTATGGAAGATTTATATTTCATTATAATTTATGGATTTCAGGGGAAATCCTCTTTCCTGTCATTTTATGTTTCTGATAGACTTTTCACTATTGAAGTATGCCAACAATACAGATATTTGGCACATTTCTTCAACGAAAAAAGAAAAAAACAATTTATCCCATTTCCATGAAAAGTTGGAGAAATGTCTATGATGAACATTTGTCATTTGGATGAATACACTACTCAATTTGATCAGTTCAATTTAAAAGAAGTTCAAGAAATTCAAGGTTTCTCCCCTAAGTATTTGTTTTCGGCACACATGTTTTCAATTCGAAACGACTCATCATTTAGTAAGTATGTGAAACTAGAAGAAGGATGGGGAGATAATCAAAATCCTCTTGAATCGTATACTAGAACCACCCCTAGATGATATTAAGGCATTTTCCAACACCAATGAATACTATAAGAAATGAGGTCTAGAAACAACAAGTAATAACCTAGGCTCATCAAATGTGTCACAAAAGAGCACCTCAACAAAAACAAAACCTCGAAATAATACTCAAGAATAGAGAAGGTCTTCCACTGGAAATTCAAATGATAGTGAAGATAAAGACCCCCACAAAAAATAAAGTTTAAAAAACACACACTACTCATGTATTTGTAAAAATAAAAAGATAAGTCAAGAAAGAGGGAAATGAAGCACCTAAAGTTGAAATGAGTCCCAAAGACATGGAGGTTGATGACATAATAGAGGAGCCTAGTTGGGCCAAAAAGAGGATGATAGAGAGAAAGGATATAGATGATGAATTGGCTTCCCAAGAGCCAAATGTATTTGAGAAGGAATTTGTCACTTTTCACCACACGACCTACAATAAGAATTCAAAAAAGTTGTTAATAATTGAAAAAGTAAAATTGAGAAATAAAAAGGTTTCAAAAAAATGGAAATCAGATATTTATTTTCAAGGGGTAAACCCCTAGAAAATCATGGAGTTTCATGAAGAAACCGGTGACTCCTTAAAGTATTCCATCGACAAGATAGAGAAGGAGAATTTGATCCTTAAGGAAAAAGTAAAAGAATTGGAAAAATATTTTCTTCCAAGACCTTTGTTTGTCTAATCAATTATTGTTGTTCAACCATTGTGTAGTCTTGAAGATGTACAGAAACAAGTTCTAGGTTGAAAGGTTTATCAAGTTTATTAATGGTTGTAAGAAATTATATTGGATATAACATTAATAGAATGATAGCCTTGATCCTTGAAATATGGGAGTTAGCAAAAAATTCAACTACTCTCTCAACAAGGGTCTTGCATTTAAAGAATACCTCCAAAAATATTTGGAAAATGATGAAAGATTTTATAAAGAGGTAGTGGGTACATTTTTGGAAAAGGTATCAATTTTAAGTGATATACATAGGATATAAAAAAATCTTCCTTCCATAGGATATAAAAAAAATATTCCTTCCAAGGCTCGTTTGAAACAAATTAATTATTTTTGGATGAAAATAATTATGTGCTTGCGAGAAATATTTTTTTTTTTTAAGTAAAAAAGATGGAACCTGTTATATTATCATAATCAAGGTACAATAACTATTTGTGATGCCAACTGTCCCGCCTAAACAGGAAACCGATACAGCTGGGCATCCTGTGCCATGTGTTTCCCATCTAAAAAAATTGACATGGTTTCGTCCTGCCCGAAGGAAACCAGGACTGTCACATATGAAGTTTAAACTATATGCCATAAACTAGTTATAAGAAAACTAAAAGCTAACTGGGCCAAAGCTTAGTTCAGAACAGGAAAAGAGATTCCTAACCAAGAACATCATTGAACCTTTTAGTCTGTACACTCCTCCTCGACCCCATGTTGTCTCCAGCCTGCTGGAAGTACGTAAGTCTGTGCGCACGTTGGGCATTTCCACTGTGGAAGAGTTCCGGAGTGGGCCGCGAAAAGCATGTCAAGCCATTGATCAATTCTGACAAGGCGAAAGACCTGGTCATCCAACAGACTCCTCAGCTCGAAGATGAGAGCGAGGTACCCCAAGTCGGTGAAGGGTGGCTGCTCCTGCCAGTGGTTGTCGACGGAAGCGGGGTGTATGGGCTCTGTTGCGTCTTTACTTGTATGCGTCGAGCGGTTGAAAATCTAGGTCACCGCCTCCATGGGTGCACCAAGAGGGGTCTCTTCTTCGACAAAGAAGGTGGTGAAATGCTCCTCTGGGCTGTTGGCTTTGGAACCAGGCTGAATACCTGCAGGCAGAGGCTTGTCTTCCGAGCCAAACTCAGTGGGTGGATTCCAATTGTCTGGGACTATGAACAGAGGGAGCTTAGGATAGATCTACATGGCGTCCTCCAAGGTAATTTCTTCCACGTACGCCATAGGAGGCATTCGTGGTTTCTTGCGCCTTCGAATGGATGCCATGGCCAACGCTTGCTCAAACTTCTTCTGTCTATGGCGTTGAGATTCGGCCGTGTACCAAGCGGCACCCCTGCGCGGCTTTCCTCGTGCTCTGGGCATGTTGGAGACCCTAGAGATGACCAGGGTTCCTTGTGAATGGACTGCTTTGCTCCAGAGCTTCGATGGGACCTTAAATCCCTGCTCTGGTGGAATGAATTTTTGTTGCTCCGATGGAATGAACGCTGCTATGGATGAATGTCGTTCTATTCGATTAATTCCGGTGATAAGGAGGAGGGAAACCGCGACCGCCATAGCCATTAAGGCTTGATGCTGAGTGCGCTGGTGCCTGGTACTGTTCACTTGCGCGAAGGGGCTCATCGCTTGGGTATGGCTACGCCGATCCATGGTGTGTTAATGGCTGAGGGGATGGTCACCGGTGGATGCATTAATATTGCGTCCCGACATAATTCTGCGTGGCTCTGTTTTACTACGTGGCACCCCATCCGGGGGGTGCTTGCGAGAAATATTGTTTGAATGTGATGTTATAAATACTAAAAGATGTGATTTTTTTTAAAACTTGTCGATTTGACTAAGGAACTAGAGGGTCCACACTTAATTATGGACTCGATGGTCTTATCAAAAGATAAATTACAAGAATAGTTGGATGCCCTAAAGGTTTATTGGGAAACAAATTTAATGACTCAATTGAATATTATGAAGAAGAAGTGGAAATGTGGTTAATCTAGTACGTGAACAAAAATGAAGATATTGAAGACACACTTCATCAATTGATCCTTGATCTTAAAGAGATGGAAAATAAGTTATTAGAAACTAAGACTAAACAAGAGATAACAATTTCTCCTATGCGAGAGTATATTGAACAATGGTTAAGAAAAACCTTGGTTAAAATAACCGAAACAGATCAACAAGAAGTCGATAATACAATTATTCCACCTCCATATCAACAACAACCTATTAAAGATAAATCAACAAGTAGATAATGGTTTCGATCTTCCATCATAGTAACTCAAGTAGTCACTTTTTTTTTCTCTCAAGTATTTTTCTTTATTAGTTAGTAGTTATTTTGCCTTTGTTCTTTCATAGTTTGTGAAAAACCAAAGGCCACCTCTTGACTGTCTCATTTCTATCTTCCATGTCTTTACTTAATTTCATGATCTGGGGGATCCCAATCCCAGTCATCTTTGAAGGGAACATTCCATTTAATTTTGAACTTTATAAAAATTATTCCTTTTAAAAAGACATCTATTATTTTTAAGGTTCTGAGAGAACTATTCGGGACATTACATTAGCTATTTCTCAGAATTTTAATTTTAAGCATGAGATTTCAAATGTGTTTGTCAAAATATTTTTGGATCTTAGTTGAATGATTATTTAAAGTTCTCTTCCATATGTGATCCATATATTCTTTCCTTTTTATTAATAATCTGTCCTACTTTTCTTAATACTATGATGGACATGTCATTATGTGAGACTATTTACCCTCTTGGTTTATAATCTTTTATTATAGTGTGAATATTTACTTTCTGGAAAATGTTTGGTTCTTTCTCAGGTATTTTCTGCATGTGAATATTTGTTTCAGGAATAAGCCTGGTCCTCTCACAATTTTTTTTTATATTTTTGTATATTATTTAAAAATAGAGTACCACATATTTAAAAATGCAAGGGTATTTATCCTCATGATGTTATCTTAAATATCTTAAAACAATGTTTTATATAAAAAAGAGTCTATTATATCAGTGAGGAATTTGGTCAACCAAAGTGAAATGTGTGTTTTAATACAAGGAGAAAAACAATAACCTATGGCCAACTAGATGCAGCCTTAACCAAAAATCACACCCATAGCAAATCTAGGCTATCAACAAACAAACAAATGGATAAAGGGGGCCTTCCAAAAACCAACTCTTGTAGGATGTCAAGTCCCCAAGACCTATCTAGAGAAGGTGTGAGAGATAGTTATGGTAAAAAACACGTAACAACCCTTATTGGTGAAAGTACCCTCATGAATATGGAAACCCTCTAGGGGAACTAAAACAAAGGTTTGTTTTCTTCCCCAGGTACCACAAGAAATTCCCACCTACAATCACCTCTATAGATACCTAGGAAAGGACACTACGGTTACCACATCACAATCTGTGACCGGGCTAAAAGTCGTGGGTCAAGACCACACATATGGGTAGGGAAACTAAGCCTAAATCTCTAAGAAGTGCTACCTCCTAGAGAGGTGTGGGAACTTTCAAAACCCTCATACATGTAGTATTCCAACAAACACCAAGACAAGAAGAGAGGGGATATCACTCCACTTGCCTCAATACAACCTAGTGCTTAACTCTTGTGTTAGAGGAGCTTCCTAAAACAGTCATTGTGATAATGGATTTATGCACTCGCTAGTGACTTCTAAGGTCGATTTTGTGTCCTTAGATAATTTACTCTATAACCCTACACCAAGGCCCTAAATCCTAGTCTAAAGTTGGTTTCCTATAAAGAAAAGAGTCTAACAAATTTTAAACTTAAGCTCTTCTCTTTTTAGGCTATTGATTACTTGATGGAAATAGAACAAAATTTTTAGTGGTGTTTTGACACTTTGCAATACAAAAGAATAAAAAGTGTGTATGCAAGGAATGCAACTTTTCCATTCAATGAACTCTAGCTAAAGAAAATGAAGGGAACTTTTTCTTTTTCACATTTTTAAACCAAAACAACAACCTTGCACTCTCTCATTAACAATTCAAGACAATCAAAGAAAATGATCAAAATCCTCAAAAGCTAAACACAACAATGCAAATTTCAAACAAGACACTCAAAATATTTACCCTAGCACACTTATGAAATGAAATTTTTTCTTAATCTAATGAAGGAAATGAAACACAAATCAATCAGAAAAACAACAAGTTAAGGGTTGTATGATATTGGTAGTGATGACACCAAGCACACTTCAATGTTTATTTGGGAATCAAGACCCAAAAATTTGAACAAAATATCTTGTAATGCAACCCTTCCAATCACACAATCTGAATGCAAAAGGGGGTGTAAAGTACACTACTAGATCTGAAAATACCTGTTGTAGGAACTGCCCAGGTTTATGTTCACTAGGAAACAAACTCCCACAAGTAAGAAAAAGAAACCCAACCACTCAACACCTAAAAAAAAATTGAATTCAAAACAACAACCAAGAGGATAAACCGAGGGTCAAATAAATACACACATGACACTTACAAACTCATAGTCTCAAAAAAGGTACATATATAAGAAAACATAGCTAAAAATCCCCTAAAATGTCACCTATAGGAGCAGGTTGCGACCCAACAATAATGTAAGGAGTGATTTTCAAGGAGGCGATCATGGGTTGTAGTGCTGCAACTCACAATTGACCACTCTGGTTCTCAAAGATAAAGTATGATTGTGCATGGAAATTAGGAAAAAAAGCAAGATCTATCCTAGATCTAAGAGATCTGACCACCTAGTGAGTGATGAGGAAGGTAAATGACTATAGAAAATTTTCAGAGATCAAAAGAAAAAGGGAAACTGCAAATCTAAAGAAGAATCAAAGATTCTTCCCTAATGGAGTCATAAGTTCTGTTACAAAGAAATATCTTTTGCAAATAGGTCATGAGAACTCCCTCAGATATGCCTAGGATTTGAGACTGACTATGGTATAGAAACTAACAAATATTTCTCTAGATCTGTTAGATTTATTCCTATTTATGCTAGGATATAGAATGGCATAGTTGGTTTCCAACGGTTGTCCTTATGTATATCCAACTGATGCAACTCCAACTCACAAACCCACTTCCTACACACAAGGAAACACGAAATACCAAACTCAAGCCTCTTCAAGCATTAGGAATCACAAGCCCAATCTAGATCCAATCTAATCTACTCAAGGAAAGAACAAATTTGTCACTTACAACTGAATACAACAACATAGAAAGGGGAAAACCATGAAGATTTATATTAAATAATGGAGAAATTATACATTAATCATTGAATTATCTTGAGTCATTATTAATATTCTCCTTGTTCAATGCTCCAGCTCCTCCTTATCCCTCACAAAAGCAAGGTTGACCTGATATTAAGACTAACTATGTGGTTGAATTCCTTTGAAAACCTCCAACATAAGTTTACTTCCAATTCTTCCTCCCCTTTTTTCCCTTGGAATGCCTTCTTTATATAGATTGGTGGAGGAGGCTATGGGATGTTGGAATATATAATTCATACTTATCTAATATGCTTGCTAATGTATTGAGAGGTAGAGCTAATCTCTACGTGAGTTGTGTGATCCTATACTTAAGAGGTTGTTAGAGAGTT
>ML821727.1:10817-24905 GCA_009831015.1 Picea engelmannii | reverse complement strand
AGCAGGGAAAGCAGGTGTGTCAGGGGAATCATCGTCTTCAAGGAAAGAGGACAAGAGGAAAAGGCATGGAAAGAATGCAAATGCAGTGACAAGGAAGGAAGGAAATCCCTCTTGCAAGCATTGCAAGAAAGAGGGACATGATGGGGATAGATGTTGGCAGTTGTATCTCGAGAAGAGGCCAAAGTGGTTCAAATAAAAGAAGGGAATGCAAACAGTGGCAACGACAACAAAACCCACAGACTTGGGATCGGATTCAGGTGATGAATCAAAGATCTCATTGGTTGGTATGACAGGTAAATTTGGTGAAGACATTGATTGTAGAAACAACTTGTTTCATATAAGGGTAATCATGCGACACACTAAGATAGACACATTAATCGACAGTGGATCTCAATCTAATCTAATCTCAGAAGAATTGGTTAAGCAATTGGGATTAAAAACACAACTACATCATAAGCCTTACACACTTAAATGGATAAGCAATCATCATCAAATGCACATAACAAAGCAGTGCACAATCAAATTTGCAATTTCATCTAAGTATGTGGACGAAGTAACATGTGATGTAGCACCATTAAGAGAATGTGGAATGGTCTTAGGTAGTCCGTACTTATACGATCGTAAGGCAATCTTCTACATGACAAAGAATCAATATCAATTCACTAAAGCAAGTCAAGATTATGTGGTTCATGCTCATCATGTTAAAGAAAATAAAACAATTCAAACAATGGAACAATTAAAGAAGGCAGTGCAAGCAAACAACAAACCAATAATTGTTTCAAATGAAGTAATCGATCTTAAGCAAGAACAAGAAATGATTATTGAATGGAAAATCAATCATAAGTTGCTTCAAGATAAGCTCATGTCGTGAAAATATTTCAAGTATATCATCTCATTTGTAGTCGTCTTTTTGATGCTGTCATTAGTAATGTTTTCTACATGGATGATAGTGGCTTCAGTGAGATGTAACATGCTTCAAATGGCTAACAATATACTGTCAGTTGTCATGATTGTGTTACAGTTGATCTTGATGAGACAGGTGCACAAGACAGAGTTCAGAGACAGAGGACAAGCCGGGTGGCCTATCCCGAGCTTGTTGACTGGTCAGTAACCTTCTAGGGACCAAAAGGTATTTTTGTGGGGAGGTGTGATCTAGAATCGGATCCAGAAGCCTGACAGAGCTTAAAAATGCTCAAAAATGAAAGTGCTCGGAATCCGACAAAACCAGTGCCATTGTGTCCAGCTTGTCTTCCTGATTCTGGCCATATATTTACTTCGTCAAACGGGCTCCGTATGCGAAATATATCGTGTTCTGTCCGAAAACCCAAATAGGCAAAAAAAAGGGGGATGACTATACAGTCCGTACAGTGCCACGTGGCATGCTGACTGTACAGGTCGTATGGCCATACAGATGATGTGGAAACTCCTGAAGATGACACGTGGCCGGCTGATGTGGCGTACAGGCAGACAACTGGACCAATCTATGGGTGACACGTGTCACCACTGTAAGGGTGACACGTGGCACGGGATGACGTCAGCAACTGACAGGGCAGTGACTAGATAGGGTACGTGGAAGGTGACATGGACCAGTCAGAAATTGACACTTGGCACTTTGTGATTGGTTGTTGATGTGCCACGTGGCCCAGTCATGGGCTGCCATGTGGCACCCTGTGGTTGGTTCAAGGTTTGTGAAAAATTTGTTTGGGTTCACCGGGGTCGAACCCCCAACCTATTCTCTGGGGCAACGGACTGGCAGGACTGGGCTAACCACCCGGGCCACATTAGTTCTTGTTATGTATATGCTAAATTTTATATTTGAATTTGGTTTAAGTGCTATTCGACGGGGGAAAGGGCTGGGCCTTGGCCCCAGCCCACGGTTCAACGTACTATACACACGACCACGGTTTAACTTGGGCGGGGGTGTTGGCGGATAGGGCCTGGCCCTCAGTTCTCGGGCGGTCCCATATGACCCAGGACCTTTACCACATAGAGCGCAAAGGTTAGTTGTTAGCCGAGGGTCCTATGACCACACCACCGAACCAGGAGCCAACAGAGAGGGGGCCAGCGTAGAGCCAGTGGAGCTTCCGGCCACATGGACGCCTCCCACATGACCATGGGCACGCATTTTGGGGGCTGTGCCCTACATTTTATACCAAATGGTTTTTTTTTATATAGTTTGGGATTCTATTTGATTTAATGCCTGTTTTTAATTGATTTTCTCCATTTTTGGGAGATATTGGGCATTTTTGGAGCCCAAATTTTGGGAGGAAGTTGGGGATGGATAACCAACTTCAGATATATATAAACCAGGCCTGTTTGAGGCCATGGAGGGCAGTCAGAGCAGAGTTATGATGAAGGGAAGCCAAGCCAAAGCCATTTTTATGCAGGGAAGCTATTGAGGAGCAAACACTTGCGGGCCATTTCTGGGAGCTCCGAACATCTGTTTTGCGTGTCGTTTTCTTTGCTGGATTCTAGAGATTTGGAAGAACATGACTAGATCAGTCTTGTAGCCAATTGGCACTTGGTGATGTACTTTTGAGATTTTGAACAGAAATAAAGAAGCCTCCCCCACAGAGACAAAGGCCTGGAGACGTAGGCAACGTTGTGCTGAACTTCGTTATCAATTCTCGTGTTATGGTTTGTTTTTTATTACTTCATTTCAGATATGCATATGTGTATATGGATGTCATAATTCCTCTCTTTTCCTCATTCTTTCATTAAGCTTCTCATATGGTTAATTAACACATGCAAATTTAAAACTCAACCATAGTCATTAAAAGATCCTACGGATCAATAGTGGTGCAAAAGACCGTGGGCTAGGGCCTATCCCCAAACCTTTACCTCTCCACCATATACCACACATTACTTTAAATAGATGTGGCAGCACTATAGGTTAAGTAACACTGTGTAGGCGGGCTGGTAGCCCGGCCTACGTGAAGACTCGACCGCCCATGGAGGTCACGGGTTCAACCCCCAAAGACCCTTAAACAACTTTTTACAAACAAATAATCCGACCAATGAACCAATGAATGGGTGCCATGTGGTAGCCCAAGACTGGGACACGTGGCACCTTACCACTTACCAACAAACTGCCATGTGTCAATCATCGATTCATCCACTTTTCTGCCTACATATCTGCCCAGTCAACAACCAACTGTACCTGCCACATCATCCCATAGTCCAGTCATATGCCATGTGTCGTACGAATGTACGGACCTGCCACGTCAGTCGTACAGACGTGCCACGTGTCACCCTTGTAGTGGTGACACGTGTAATAATATAACTGGTCCACCTTTCACCATCAACTTCGCAGTCAACACCAACGAATCATTGCCACATCAATATACGACCCTACATCCTTATACATTCAGCTGGCACATCAACACCGTACGAATTGTACAGTCATCAAATTTTGCCTATTTGGAAAAACGAACAGATCATGATATCTTGGTCATACGACATTCGTTTGATCCCATTAAAGTTGTGTTGGGTTCGTATCAATGAGGCCTATGCACATGTCCATTTTGAAGAGATTCTAAGCAATTTGATTTTTAGGGCTTCCTAGACCCCATCTTGGCTCTGAGATCCATTTTGGATCACACCTCCCCACTAAAGACCTTTTGGTCCTCCAAAAGGTTACAAAATTGACCTTACTGATTACATACTCATAAGGATAAAACAAAACACTATGTTGTTCAAAATGATGTTATAACAAGTCATCAATTGAACATGTGTGATTACATTAATGGAAGCAAAATACAATGAATATGTGACATCCACTTCTGGCATAACCAAGTGACTGTTTTATTTCATTCATATTGTTCCTCTTGCTTCGCTAGTAATGCCTCTTCCTTCTTGAGTACATTCACAATCATTTTGTCCGTCTTTGGACAAAGCTCTGAATTAAGCTTCTAACATTTAGCCTTTTGATGTCCACCCCTATTTGAATAAGTGCAGTAGTTTTTTGGCATCTAGACTTGTTTACCCTTCTCTTTCTTCCGTTGTGGAGTTGATTCTTTATGTCGTGTCTCCTTCTTGGTCAACATAAACTTCCTGTAAAAATATTGTCTCTTCCAACACTTGGCCACACAATGCTTGGGTGAATGACAAAAAGTATAAGGATACATATTCCACAAGTTTTAGATTACATGATTATGTTTTTTATAATAAAAAAGAGAAATGGAAAAACCATTACCATTATACCGGTCTTGCTTATCTTCACTTTTCTTTGGAGATGACCTGAATTCATTATCACCCCGAACTTCGAAATGGCACCTCCAACGAGATCAACGGCTATAAGCCTCACTCGATCCGACGGCCTGCATTCCTTTGGGATTTTGGGCACCGAGAGTTTGAAACTCTCGATCCCAAAACACTTGTCACCACAATCCCCAAATTCCCGAAATGAGAATTCACGTGAGATCCGACGGCTCTCGTTGAGATGAATCCAACGACCCCTATCTCTCCTGAGCTTATGGTGATTGAAAAAGGCACTTGGCTTAACTCCCTCTCTCCTTTGCAAGATCTGATGGCTCTCGGTTCTTCGACACTTCTCCAGGAAGTGTTCCCGCCGATTTATTACACCCTTGATAATCCTCTTTGTGATTCAGGAAAGTGAGTAACCAAAGGTTTTGGCTTGCACTTCGAACCTACAAACCTTGAAATACTGAAATGATCTGATGCTCAACTGACCATGATCAATGGTCCTTGTTGATTCTTGAAACCAAAGTGATGGGTTCACCCAACTCCTAACCACCTTGCAGCTTCAATGGATCCTACGGTCCTCACGATTTTGTGAGTTCTCCTCGGAGAATTCTGACTACCCAATTCACTCCTCAATGACTTATGTGAGACGAATCGGTGTTCACCCTCGTGAACTTGTGTTTTATGAGATACTTTCAACTTTCATCTCCCTTTGAACACTTCATAGGTACTATCCCTCCTGATCTTTCACTTGCAAACTCAAGTCTCCAAGAGAGATCCTACTCGCACTCCTTGCGACAATCTTTCAAAAAAACCTCTGGTTATTTGAGTCCTCAACTCTGTGCACTCTTTGCAACATCAGTCCTTCTACCTTCCTTCTGGATCTATAAAATCCAAGGCTTCAACTGGCCTGTGCACGCCTTACACGTCTCTGTGCTTCTCCTGCACTTCTACGGGAAATGAGAACAACAATATCCTTCCTGAGCTTTCCGAGATAAAACTCAGACCTTCGTCAATGCAGACCTTGCGGACATTCACTGCACTCCTTGCAGGAATTCTTGGGAAGAGAAACAATTGAAACTCATTCTTCTCCTCTCTCAAACTTCATATACTTAACATGAAATCACACATTCAACACAGCATTGAAACAAATGCATAAACAGAGAGAATAAAACAACTGTAAGCATACCAAATGTAAACAGTAAGCATCATAACACCATGAAAATTGAGTCAAAGCTTCATATATTAACTCAAGTGCTCCTGTACATGGGTTCTTCTCTACAACTCTCTATTTTAGCTCTCAATGATGATAATAATAATACCATGATATAAGGGTGAGGGTGTCTATATATGTTTTCCCTGCTACTCTCTAAACTGTCTAATCTATGAATTCAAATCTACCTACTTTCATTAATTACGTATAAATTCCTTTACATTCTACAGATAAGAGTAACCTCTCCAGATATGTTTACAACATGCAAGTACGCTTCCTTTAACTACTATATTAATATCTGCTCATTAATTTTTCAAAAACATTTCAAAATGTGGGCTGCGCTTTTCCAGCTGTTCCTTTGGCTAGGCACGTTCTTTGACTTTGTACGATGCTCCTGCATCAATAGGCCCTCGTCTATATTCAAAAATTCAAGTATGATAGAATAGAGAATGTCTTTTGTTGAAAGAATTAGTTGAAGGTATTATTTTCACATTCAAGGGGGGCATTAACCTAGGAGGAATAATGCTCCATTAAATTTGGTTTTTTATGGTTATACTAAGAAATCTAGAGAAGATGTCTTGTCCAATAAATACAATTTCTAGTTGTAGAATCCCTTAACACAGTGAAAAGAACATATTTTGATGAATGTTTGGCATAGGAGATTTTCAATGAGTCAACCAAAAGATATATATGTAACAATATATATTTGATATGGATATGTTATTAAAATAGATAACATATACATATCAAATATATTTATATGTGTGATCTTTACTAAACATATAAGTTGTAAGGTTGGCTAACCTCATCACGAGAGGCATTGAAAAACAAAGGCTTCTCTAGTCTACTTGGAATTTTTTGGATTTTTATGGCTCCCTCAGAAGGTTTGTCTCTAGATTCATTCACAGATTTTCATCACAGTTTATTTTATTAATCTTTAAATATTATCCACATTCCAAATCTTGTGGGAATCTTTAAAATGAAGGGCCATTCCATTTATTGGGAATATTTAAAAATATCATTCTAAGTCCAAATCTTGTGGCAATCTAGTTGGACAAGGCCATTGTCTTCTTATTTGTTTAATGATTTATACACAAGGCTAATTTCTTTGCAAACTTACCTTTCTAACATTATTTTTTATGACTACATGAGAAATAGTTCACATTTGGGAAAAAAATCAATGTCGTAGAACGTTTATCCATCTTAATTTTTAAACGACATGTTGGAGGGTGAATTATCCATGAAAAACAAACATGTTTTTAAATGGAATCTTGCAAGGGGTATCACAACATCCCCTCTTTACCTACCAACCAAACAAATATTGAATCTTTGTTGAGAATCACAACACCCTTTCTTTACTTATCAACTAACCAAACCTAGTTAACATGGGATATTATTTAATTATATATTATGTATATAAACACCTTTTTTTTCTAGCAAGAGAATTAAATTTGGATACTACAACGAGTTTGGGACTAGCATTGGAGAGTGAGGAGTTTTACCTTTGGTCAATGTTCRTATCTCATGGACTTCACCTAATACTTTGATCAAGTTCCAATTCCATTTCCATTGGTTGACCTCTATTAAAAGACCAAARKGAGCTTTCTATTTATATTATCTCTAGTCATTGAAASCATACAAGTTGATAWTTTAAAGAGAACTAAAAAATACAATGATATAAGACAGGGTGTAATCTATATGTATAATGAGGTCACCCTTTTGCAACTATTCAAAATAATGGGAGGAGAAATTGAAACTTTTGTCTTCAAATATGGAAGGAATCATTTTGGATTGATGAAATTGTAGATATCAAATGCTAACATTACATAATCCAAGTGCAGTAGGGGTATTCGAGGGTGTTGAATCCATTTTTCTAGTAAAAACAACAAATTCATCAATCCAAAAGTGTAATTTCAACAAAGATTGCCTAGATAAAATCTAGTGAGGGAAAATCACAAAAGGTCAAAATCATTTAACATTTGTCCTTCTTCTATAATTCGGTAGCCTCTAATTTACCACATTTTGAACTTGAAATATCCTTTGTTATTGGAAGGGAATACTTCTCTATAACTAATTTAGTAAAACATTGACCTAACAACTTAATCAAGAGGATAAATATCTCAATGAAATAGAAGGATATATCCATCATACTTTTGTGTGATACCTCATCTAATAAAATAATTAAATGAGTCAAAATCATGTTGGATAGAAAAAGAGATATATGTGTTAAGAGGGAGGCTTACTTGTAAGTGCAACTCAGACTAGGTTATAATAGGGTAACCCCCTTCCATTATACCTAATAAGGCTTATTATACTAGAAATTAGGTTAAGGAACCATATATATACTTTCAGTAACCAAGGAAGGTTAGGATATCTATAAGGAAGGTATGTGAGTTAAGGTTTTGGTGATTATTTCATAGTAAGGTTTTGGTGATAACATAGTAGAAGATAAGGTACGTTAGGGTACTTCTCTTGTACATTGACTTTCCTAGTAGGTGACTAGGGAAAGCCAAGTGATATGCCTTTTTAGAATCCCATAGTCAAGTTATATGATTTACCTGAATAAGGATTTGTGAGATATGAATTTATGATGTTAAAATTTTATGATGTTCATGTACATATCATGAAATCAAACCTAATTCATGTTTTTTTAAGGTTGTTTAGTTGAATCAATTAAATTGTGATTTAGTAATAATTGAGTCAAAACCTACCATAACTAACACAAGTGGAACCCTTAATTCATTGTGGTATAATTTTTCCTTGTAAATCCTTGAAGAAATACATCCTAGGATTTTGATCCCCCTCACCAAATATTGCATGGTTATTATAAATGAAAATGAAAATTGAACTTGCTTAAGGTACCATAACCACCTAAGAGTTCAAAACATTCAAAATATTGTATTTAATTTAAGAGGGGCATTGCCATCATGATCATCTTAAGTATCATCATCATTATATGACTATAACCTAGTTCATGTATAAATGAAGTCCTTCAGTATTAGTAACCCCACCCTAAAATGTTTCTAATGAAAATGATAAAAGAACCACTAAGACATCATCAATATGCTAGCAAGCACCAAAACCTACTTGGCATAACCTACAGTTTGATGGTGCTTCATAGAGATTGATAATAAATGATGGTGTCATCCAAGACAACCAAAGGCACTTGGCATTGACATACTTTGGTTACATGTGCAATAAAAAGTAACAACGAGGCTAAGTTCAAATCCTATTGCAGGATTTCAACTTAGCAAGGGATTATCTACAAATACAGTATGTTATAAAAGAACTTGATTGTTAAGTGTTTATGGGTTTAATAATGTTTTCTCTTTATGTTATTATTTATCCAATGACTTAAGTAAGTGGTCCAATTGGGTCTCAATTTATACTCCTTCTCATCCAAATGGGTCCCAAGTCTCTACTGTTATAGGGTCTAGTCTATTTTTATATTTGCAGGTGGATGTGGGTCAATTATTGTAATATGAAGTTGGGATATAATAACATATTTGATGTGTTACAGTGTGTGTGTGTGTAATAATGTATACATTTTATTACATATATGTGTAATAAAACATACATATATATTCTATTACACATATATGTAATAACATATATTAAAAAAAACACGAGTTATAAGTTTGGCGAAGCTCATTGTGAGAGGCACTGAAAAAGAAAGCCTTCTCCATTCTATTTGGAGTTTCAAGGATTATTGTGGCTCCCTAATAGGGCTTGTCTCTGGATGCTTTCATGGTTTTCCATCCTAGTCAACTGCTGAGTCCATTGTGTTGGCTCAATGACTTCAATGTACTATCCCATCTATTTCTTTGTTGATAAAAGTGTCATTTTGTGTGAAAGGTGACGTGGTAAATAATTTGTTTGTTGGATCCACCAAATTTGTATTTCAATATGTAGGACACTTTCATGAACTAATGATCAATATTTCAATATGTAGGACCTCTTTTACATATTGACCTCTTTTACTTTCATGTAGGACCTCTCATAGACACAGTGCTCCCTTGCACATCAATGAAGTTTTTTTAAAGGGACAAATTAGTTGACATATGGTCAAAACTCTCTCATTGTTTCCATTATTGTGCCCTCTAATCGACAAAGTGAAGATTTGAATTTATGTTAGCATTAGAACAATGAGTGTTTATATCATGAACCTCTATATGGATTAACATGACCATGAGAAGAATAAAGTGTGGAAATATCAAGAAAATATTGAAACCTTGAATAACCCTCCACATATTGTAGACATGAAGATTGAGATGATGCACATGTGTGAACGAGTAAATGTTTGAGATCTCCATTTCCAACCCCTCATGTTTAATCCTTAATGTTGTTGAAGAAATAAAATAAAATTCATGGAACTAAAAACATTAAATTGTTGTCAAAATTGTGCCCTCTAATTGACAAAGTGAAGATTGGAATTTATGTCAAGATTATAACAATGAGTGTTTATATCATGGACCTTTATATGGATTAACATGAACATGTAATCCTTAACAATGATTTGATAAAAGGAACCCTAGTGTCTGATGCAAACCCTGCTTCTCTCCTCGGGGTTGCGCGACCTCCCGGTCAAGGATTTTCAACTACCTAAGATGGTTTACCTCCTCGAGGACTTGCTGGCCCCAAATTGAATTAAACACAAGCCCTTTTATCACCTTAGGCATAGGTCGTATGGTACCCGCGGGCCCCTTGCCTTATCTCTTTAAAGTCTTTAGATTTTGGGTGTTAGCTCCTTACACTAGTCCCTTTCCACATATGACCTCAGGCTATGACCCAGGGCTTAACCTCCTGAGCACTTAGTAACTTTGATTTTCGACGTTCTTAGCAACAACTGCACCCTTTTCGTCTAAACCCCCAATCGCAAACACGCCTGAGCAGATCTACAGGTCTCATCTCTCCCACAACCAACGACTGTGATCTGTTCGGACTACGGTCTTCAGGAGTTCTACATGTCTTAACACTCCTCCTTCGCCTTTCCTTTGAAGGAATATTCCTCTAAAACTTGTGGATCTCCGCTACGTATCCTCTCTAGTTCCAACGGTCCAGATCTCCTCGATCATTGTGACTTCGTGAAAATTTTCCTTTTGCTCTACGCAAGACTTCCAGAGCTCTACCCTATGAAATATCCAAACTATTTCCACGTATACCCTCTTCAACCAACGACTTGGATTTATTTCGCACTTCACGACTTCGCGAGAATTGCTATCTACTTGGCGCAAATTCTCCGAAACGGTTCTTCCCAAACTCTCTTATCTGCTTCCACGTCTCCACCTTCCAGCCAACGATTGTGATCTCTTCATAGCTTCGAAATTTGGCGTTTCTCGCCCTTCTACACTCCAAACCTTCCAATTCAAGAATTTCCGAAAGAAATCATGGCTAACCACTGTGCAACTTCTCCCAGATGAGACGATCTGGAATGATTTCGCTTCTCCTGGTTGGATCTTGATCGTCACTTTGAAAAACCTTAAAGGGCTCCTCCCTTTTGAAGATTTCTCCTGCTAAATTTTTGAAACTTGTCTTCCTCCGAACCTTTAACTCTTTAAAGGGTTTTATTCAACACTTAGTCAGACTTCAGATCTGTGCACACCTTGCAACAGATCTTCACACACACTTCTGTGAGCAACCTCTCAAGCTACTCCTCCTGAGTTTCTAGTTCAAAACTCTGTCAATGCGCTCCTTGCGGACGATATGCACACTTTGCATATAAATTCCACATTATCTCTCCTGAGATCTGAGTTGAATCAGACTCTGTCAACGAACTCCTTGCGGACAATACGCACTCCTTGCGTAAGCTTGTGGAAGAGAAACAATTGAAACTTATCTAATGTTTCATAGATTCATACATTCAACAGGGTAACCCATGCATTCATTAGTGTAATTCACACATGCATGAAAACACAAAATAACATAGAACAAAACATAAACAAAAAACATACCATTCACTCAAATAGACAAACAATAGCGACACATGCATTTCGGTCAATATTTCTCTGTTATATTCATCTGAATCTACATGAGCTATAATAACATTCAACAACTTCTAATTAAATTTCAACAACAACAATACTAAACTAATTTGTATCTACCCTCATGTTCAACAACCTCAATTGGGCATACAACACCTCTACTTATACCAAAGGGCTCCTAGGGTTCCCTCAGACTACCTATCTTCTCGAAGTAAAAACTAACTTCCAGTTAAGTACCGTTACATTAAAGTCTAAGAGTGAAACTACCAGATATCATGCGATCGTTTAAGATTCGAAGCGTTTTAATCTTCTTTAATCATCCATTCAAAAAGATTTACAGGAAATTCCAGTTTTTAGAATCTCAACAATATTTCAAAAGGTTCACTAGGGCACTGAGTTGTCTCTCCATGTGTGTTTTGCTAACGATGCTCCTACATCATAATCCCTTGGACAAAAAATCATGGACTCCTGTCCATGAGCTCCTGCACTGACTTTCCATACTTCTGGATATCAACTTCATTTACCCAACTGACATCTTCTATTGGGTGTCCTTTACATTTTACCAAATACTCTAAATAATTCTTTCTCCTGGTCTTCTTACCAATCCTCTGATCAATGATCTTCTTCATCTGTGGATTTTCTGCTACAAGCATCTGCTTCTCCCATTGAATCTCTTTTTGATCTTCTGATTCTTTTGTGTCATTTTCCCTATAAGGATAAAGGTTTGAAACGTTAAATATGGGTGATATACCTACATCCTCTCGCAGCTCTATCTCATAAGCATTGGCACCAAATTTCTTTAAGATCTTGCATGGTCCTATCTTCTTCGGCTTCAGTTTGTTATATGTTCCTATTGGGAACCTCTCCTTCCTAAGATGTGCTAAAACTTGATCTCCTACTTCAAATTGAAGTTCTCTCCTATGTTGATCAACTCTATGTTTATACTCTCTGCTATTGTTCTACAAATGCTCCTTGATTTGATTATGAATCTTCTTCATTTTTGCAGCGAAGTCTTCCTCTCCAACACTTTTGAATTCACTCTGCTTCAGATCTCTCAATTCTGATACTCCCCTTGGTTTCATTCCATACACTATTTGGAATGGAATCTTTCCCGTACTTCTGTTCACTGAGTCATTGTATGCAAACTCTGATTGTGACAGAATTTGATCCCATTGGCTATGATGTTCAGTTACCAAAATTCTCAAAAAATCTCCTAAACTCTGATTTACCACCTCAGTTTGTCCATCTGTTTGAGGGTGATATGCTGAAATAAAATACAGTTCTATCCCCAGCTTCTTCCATAATGTTCTTTAGAAATGACCAACGAATTTAGTGTCCCTATCTGAGAAAATACCCCTGGGAAACCCATAAAGTCTCACAACTTCTTTGAAAAACAAATTTGCAATGTGTGTTGCATCACTAGTATTATGACATGGGATAAAGTGTGCCATCTTTGAGAATCTATCAACTACAACAAATATGGAATCACTTCCCCTTTGGGTTCTTGGCAATCCCAACACAAAATCCATGCTTATTGCATCCCAAGGCATATCTGGACTAGGCAATGGTTGATACAATCCATTGTTTTGTTTCTTTCCTTTTGCATACTCGAAAATATTACATTTGTTTACAAACTTCTTCACCTCTGCTCTCATACCTGGCCAATAGTATGAACTATTCAACTGTGCAAATGTCTTGTCATGGTCGAAATGTCCGGCTATACCTCCACTATGTTTTTGCTTCAACAAATTTTCCCTCATTGAACACTTTGGTATGCACAACTGGAAACCTTTAAACAAAAATCCATCTTGAATCAGATACTCTATCCACTGGTTTCTGTCTCTGAGAACAGGATTTGTACATGCTTCATATGCTTCCTTAAAATAAGGATCATCACAATACATCTCCTTAAGGTGTTCAAACCCTAAGGTCTTCACTTGGAATTCCTATAGAATCAGACATCTCCTGCTCAATGCATTAACAACTTTGTTAGCATTACCATAAATATGTTTAATGACAAAATTGAAATTTTTCATAAACTCTATCCACTTAGCATGTCTTTGATTTAAATTCTCCTGCCTGGTTATGAATTGTAAAGCCTGATTATCGCTATACAAAACAAATTCTTTCGGAACAAGGTAATGCATTCGTTTATTCAAGGCTTGAATTATTTCATAAAATTCCTTATCATATGTGGAGTACTTCTTCTTAGTGCCATTGAGCTTCTCACTAAAATATGCAACATGCCTATTATCTTGGCTCAAGATTGCTCCAATTGCAACTCCACTAGCATCACACCTTACTTGAAATTTCTTCCCAAAATTTGGCAAGACCAAAATTGGTTGTTCTGTTATCTTCTCCTTCAATATATTGAAACTTTTCTTAGCCTCTTCTGTCCACTTAAAAGACTTGTGCCTCTTCTTCAATGTATCCAATATTGGTGCACAAATTCCACTGAAATTTCTAATGAACTTCCTATAGAAACTTGCTAATCCATGGAAGCTTCTTACCTCAAATATGCTTCTTGGTGATGGCCCTTCCTTGATTTCTCTCACCTTTTCTGGATCCATCTTCAATTCATTTGAAGAGATCACAAAACCCAAATAAATGAGTTTTGTCTTCATAAAAGAGGACTTCTTCAGATTTATCAACAACTTCTCCTGCTACAGTCTTCTCATCACTAATGTCAAA
>ML821726.1:70874-82386 GCA_009831015.1 Picea engelmannii | reverse complement strand
GAACCCTAAGGACCCTCTGAGATAAATAGATATTTTGTACGCCCAAATGAGGCTGTTGCGAGTTAGTAGGAATTTTCTGAGTTTTGAGTTATTGTTTTGATATTAGCTATAGCCATTTACTTTTGAATGAATATGATAGAGGAAATTTGACTCAAATTCATAACACAGTTACTGGTTGTAATTCTCTTTTATTGTGTTTTCATAAATGAATGAATTTCATTATGAATGGATGAAACTGTGAATATGAGTATAAGTTTCAATTGTTTCTCTTTTGTTGAGTGAGTGAAATGTGTGCACACCAAATGCAAGGAGTGCATGACGGGATCTGTTTCGATTCTGAAGATTAGAAGAGATAGCACAAAACTTTCCCTTTGCAAGGAGTGTAAAGCCAGTGCTGCAAGGTGTGCACAGTCACCCGCAAGAACCAAGTCTTGCATAAGAATATGCTACAAGGAGTGCACAGATTTGGAATTCAGCTAAGTGTCAAAGGGACTCCATAAGAGTCAAATATGCGAAACATGAAATCCCGACTTGATCACAGTCATTGATCCAAGGAAAGATTTGGATCGTCGATCTAGCACCATTACTATTTCGGGTATCGAGAGAACAGAGGTAAGGAGACTCCCAAAGTTGCAAAATGAGAAACCCTAAATTAATCACAGTCATTGATCAAAAGAAAGAGTTGGACCATTGATCTAGTACCATCGTTATTTCAGGTATTGGGAGAATGGAGGCAAGGAGACTCCCAAAGTCGCGAAATGCGAAACCCCGACTTAATCACAGCCGTTGATCCAAGGAAAGACCTGGACCGTCGATCTAGTGCTATCAGGAAATCGAGGATCGATAGAACGGGGGCAAAGGGAATCCCAAAGTTGCGAAACACAAAATCGTGAAACAATCGCATCTGTCGATCGAGGAAAGCACAGGACCATCATATTTTGTCTTAGGGAGGATTTGGAAATCGGGAGATTGGGACTCGAGAGAGTTGGGTGACCTGGAAACATAACACCCGAGGTCTTGAAGCATGAAGCACCTTTTGTTAGGCATGCAGTCACAGCTTGTGGTCACTGTTAGGATCCAGAAATGTCCCTTTTTCACTATATCTTTTGCTCATTCAACCTTATCATTTCTATGCTAAAATTCCTAATATCATTTTTACTAAGACCTTTTTCCCAAGGTATGAATCATTGATATTTCTTTTTTATTCTTATTTACTTAACATGTTTGATTGGTAGTGTTTCTCATATTTTATCCTTGAATGTTCAACTAATGATCAAAATATGTAGATTAAAGAAAAACAACAAAGTCTTGAAGAAAGATCACAGTTGTTACACGAGTTGTTACAACTGTGCACCAATTTTGCATGTTGTTACATGACTACAACAATTGTGCACCTTTCTTGGAAGCTGTTACAACTGCTGCAACAGATTCCCATTGATCCTGGAAGCTGGTATATCATTCAAATCCGTATCCTAAAGACGGATCCTCAAGGTTGTTACATGTTTTGGCTCACGCTGGTGATCAAGATCATTTCCATATTTTTTGATGATAAAAGATCTTTTATATCATACAAACAGCTTGAGAATCTCTGATTCTCAAGGCTTCTTTGAGTTCATTTCAACTGAATGTCTCTATCTTTAAATAACATAGATTTTGTAACCATTAGGCAGAAGAGATTAGCTATGGAACAGAGAGTGAAATGAATCATTTTGTATCTGAACATTTTGGCGATTTAATAAAGAAGTGATTTGAGTTTCTCCAACCTATTGTAGTCTTTTCGAGTGGATTTGGTGAGAAGGAAAGGGCCCACCTTCCTCACAGACCCCCCTCTGTTGTGAGTTTTAGATTAACTACTTTGATTGTTTACAGTTGTGTGATTTATCTGTTTATGCATTGCTAGAATACATTTGTTGTTACAGTTCAGTCCCTTTTCTGTTAATGTGCATCAGTGTGTCTCATGAGAGTTAGAAACAATTGTTGTATACTGCTGGAGAATTGCTTTGAAAGTTAATTCCTTTTCTGCATTAGATTAAATATATGTTTTCAAGCAAAAGTAAATAGAAGTGTGAATTCCCTTTTTGCAATTAAGTAGACTTCCTTTCAGCAATTAGCACAGAACTTCCTTCTGCAAGAGTAAGATAGAAAATTTGAATAGATTAGATAATCCAGGATTCTTATACACTCATCAAATTGTACTCCTGGAAATTAGATTTCAATTATGCAAGTGTGACTTCAATTCTGCAACAATAGATTAGAACTCCAACTATGTCAACAACTTGTGTTAGTGTTCAACTTTTCAATTCTATTTCTTTTAGTGTTAGTTTACCTTATTGCAACTTGATTAGTGTTTTCTTTTATAATCTAGCATAGATTATGCACAATTATCTTACAATAAAAAAAAATTTCTAGGTTTGACAATTCATATTGAACACCTTAATTATCTATTTATTTAGACAATTAAAGTGCACAACATTTTGGCGTCATTACTGGGGAAGATAATTATAGATTCTTGTAAGCACATTAGTTTTCTTTTCTTAGGAATGAGTAGTCTACATGAATCGAGGAACAAGAGGACGTATCCCCAAAAATACTAACCCTACAGGTGCTAGAGGACGTGGTGGAAGGAATCCTACACTGGGAAGGCCAACATTTGTTGATGAGATTATAGACAGAGTAGATTCTTCTTTAGGATCTATCTTTCGCCCCTCAAATCCTCCAAGAAGACATATTCCTTAGTCATCAGAACTACCCCATTTTGAAACATCGTTTTCATCAGGGACTGAAGCTAAAGATTTGTCACCAACAAGTCAACACGCAAAACTAGAGAATATTGAAGATCAAACAAGTGTAGCTCAGAACAAGGAAAATCCAGAAGAAGTTGTTTGTAAAATCAACGGACAGATAGTCACTAAAGAGGAGTGGGACACTTTCCGTATTGATTGGAGAGAAAGAGAAGCCATGGAAAATCAAGGAGATAATGAAGAAGAGTTCCACCATGAGGATCCACTGAATAATGAAGATCAAGAAAATGATGAAAATACTATCTCTACGTTGGTATTTCCTATTACTAATATTCCCACACGGGGGATAGCTCCTATGAAGAACATACCTCTCTCAGCCTTGCCAAATTTCCATGGATTATCTATTGAGGCTCCAGACGAGTTTCTGTTTGAATTTGATATTCTATGTAGAATATATGACTACACTACCACTGCGTAGAATCTTAAATTGTTTCCAGCTACGTTGAAGGGAAACACGTTAAGATGGTTCATGAGCCTTGGAGGATGTTGACGGGCAAAATCGACCGTCCGTCAACTGAGAGAGTGGAACCGGTCCGGGGTTGTCTAATAACCCAAGCCGTTTGGAATGAACCACCCTGACGGGTTTAGCGGCTCCGTTAGCCGATCTAAGGTCCTAGGAAAACCAAAGAGAAAACTAATCTAAACTAACTAATCTATCTAAAACAAATAAAACAAACTAAACCAACTAAAACTAACTAAAACTAATAAAACAAACTAAACTAATCTAATTAAAACAAACTACTAAATTAAACTAAAACTAAATATAAACTACTCTAACTGTTATATACAATCTACTAATTACTATTACACTAACTCTAATAATTAGTCGTCTGACTACTTGTTATACTACAACTTATTCACAAATATACAATATACACAACTAGCAGATTTAAATAAAATCTGTAAAACTCATTTGATTCCTACCCTAAGACAGCTTGAGATAGATTTTTTATTTTTATATTTTATGAAAAAGAAATTAAACTTACTGAAATTAAACAATCTAATATACTAATTCTACACATATCTAACTAAACTTATATCTAAATTTAACTAGTAATAAATATACTAAACAAATGACAAACTGACCCGGAAACGCTCCTAATTTGTCCTGTGTATGATGACTTCGAAGCTGGTCGAAGGAAGGAAACTCACACCGGTTAGTCCATAAGCTTCTCGTAAATGATAAGTTGCGCTCCTCTTTGAGTTATTTACAGGACAAACAAGACATAAAAAATCATAACAATTTTATGATTTATAAATCTCTGCAATAAGGGAAACCTGTTATGCAAAAACTTATACTTAATAATTCAACTTATGAAGAAGAGAAATCTGTCATTCACAAACTGAACTAAGCAATTGCTATGTTTTTTTTTTAAATGCTTGAAAGAAATCAGATATGGATTACAGTGATTAAAATATATCATTTGCAAATGATTAAGATAGCTAAAGTAGTCATTAACCAAATACAAATTGATATACATAACATGAAACAAAATATTGGTACGATGAGAAGCTAAAGTTGTAACAAAACACCAAATTCTTCCTCAGTCTGTATTAAAATTCCATATCCTTGTTCTCCCACGAATGAGGATGAACATTATTACAAAATTAATAAGTATATATAAGTCTCTCCATAGGGTAAAACCTCCTTGTGGATAATATCAAACTGTTTTACATAATCTGGGAGATATCCCAAAATCAACTAAACTAGGAAACTAAAATGCAAGTGGAATATTTCAAATATCCCCTAACTGCTCATCAAATCCACTGCAATTTCGAATTCATCTGCAATAGACCAAAAATATCAAGTTAGAAAGATATTTTATTAACAAAACAATAAAAATCTAATCTTACAGACTTAGCTATAGAATCATCTGATTCTGTAGCTAGTCTAAAATAGCATACAGGATCAAAATAAAAATCAAATCAAATCGCTTTAAAATAATCCAAACTAATTTGCTTTCAATAAACATTAAAAATGAATCACTAATGATTCAAATGATTTTATCATTCAAATTAAACAAAATCAAAAGTGATTCAATCAAAAACAGGGGTAAGAATACTCTGTTTTTCTTTTACCATAAAATCGGGTCAAACAGTAACAAGACTGTTTCATATCCAATTAAAATCGATAGCAAATCATATCATATGTAATACAATCTAATCCAACACAACCATCATTGACTCGCTATAGCTATAATAACAGATTCATATCATTCAATCAAATGTAAAGATAGATAGACTGTTTCGATTATGTTCAAATGAAATCATACTTAACAACATCAACCCAATCAAATTCGTGATTGATCCTTTCACAGTCAACAGACAGGATCTTAATTGTAATCGCCATATTGATAGAATCAACAGAATTCATAATAGAAACAAATCGTGAACTTGGATACAGTCAATTTCGTTCCTCGAATCAAATTTAAACAACAAATTCATTGCAATATGAAACCAACTGATAACATAGTCGAGTAAACCAATACGAATCAACCGGCTGGGTATAACTGTTATGAATCGTATCTATTCATGATTTGGGTGGATATTAACAGAAACATATTGAAAATAATCCGAATTGTATTCATGTTGATCGAAAATCATATGAAACATAAAACCATAACAGTTAACCATTATTGCCAAACATATCGTATACATTATAACCAATTCGAATCGAAACTTGATTGTGTTCAAAATTGAAATACGAGAAACAACTTGTGTTTAGAATAGATACAAACGACTTCAATTGACAGAAGGGTATCCAATTTAAGCTAAATCAAACCAATCAAATCCATATCACGATCAATCGAATCGAAGAAAATCCAATTGAAGCTAAACTAAGAAAACAAAATTCGATTAATCAAAACAAAACTATGTACATAATGCATATAATGTGACAGAGTAAATCCATCCTGTAAACATAACTATTCAAAGAATTCGATTTTGTTATATAAACAAGTGATAGAACATACTAGTGAGGCTGCTCAAACTATGCCAACTTTGAATTCACGACCGTTGTAGCTGACTCCACATTTTTAAACAAGATAGAACCTGTCGTCCTCTATTTCTTATCAGTGGCTTGCAACTCAGCCTTTTGATTGGTAAGCCATGCAACCTGGTCCTCCAAATAGTGAATTCTTGACTGTAGCATAGGCACATCAAGATAATATCTTTCTAACCACGAGCTGCATTGATCACAGGATGGCACTGTAGATTTTGACAAAGCAGGAGAGGGTTTGGATGAATGACCGGGGGCTTCACAAGGCAGCTTAATGCCTAGGTAGTTAGGGTCATTTTGTAGGCAAGGGGATAGGTTCGACACAAATTCATACGAGGGTTCGGCACACAAACCTTCCGAATAGGGATATTCACTTGCCAGGAAATGCTCCACTTCCGAGTCAGAGTCTTCACTCAACACGATAGGGTTAAGCTCAACAGGGGGTTTTGGCTTATTCCTTGCCATCCGAGAAATTAGACGGGCATTTTTTTGTCTTTGGCGTTTGAAATAGGTTTGGCTTTAGGCTTCTTGCCCACAAGTTTAACAGTCTCGACATCCTTGGTCACAGAGTGGGGTAGGTCGATAGGTGAGTCGGGTAAGGGTTTAGGTAAAAAAATACTGTAGGGTACCGAGGGTATAGTCTTGTCTTCGCTCACCACAGGTTTGTCAACCTGTGGAGGGTTCGAATCCACAAAATCATTCCGAGTAAGAAAATCATTCCAACAATCTCCGTGTAACCCCAAGTGACAAACAACAATCATTTTAACTAGCCCATAGTGAAAGATGTTGCTATCAGCCTGGTTCCTTTTGTATTTTTTAGACATTTTAAACAGGCTTCTAAGCAAATAATAGGGCATATTGAGCTGATAACCCATAAAAACCATGAGCAAACGAAGGTGGTGTAAGAAAACAAACCCGTACTCACCTTCGCAGGTGATAAACTGTTTGATAATCATCAATAAGTCATGCCATTGTTGTTTAAGCATGGTGACCGACAGACCTTTATCACAGGAGCTAACCTTACGCGACTGGAAGAGAAGTGTCCAAGGGACCTCTTCTACTTTGCAATTCTTGGACTATCGTTGTCCGGTGACAGGCAAACCCGTAGCTAGACTGATAAACTGCTCATCAATTTCTAATTGAACATCACCGACCTTGGCTCGATATCCATCAAAGGTCATGGCGAATTGCCTAGCAACGCAGAGGTTAAAACCCTCGAATTGCTGTATGAACGGGAGCCACCCATTGTCCTCGAGGTCACTGCGGGCACTGTCGAACATCAACAAAGCCTGGCTACCATTGGGTTTATCCCTCACGACTAGAGCCATGGTGCGAGCACATGGTAAGGGTTTGGTTCACATTCACCAATACACAAGAGCATAGTCATTAACAACTACGAACGATCAAAGGGGAAGCATTAATGTGCGCATGTGAGGGTGGTTGAGTTTTTCACCGCCATGCATAATAGTAATGGAAAAGTACAACCGACGAGTTAACCTTCTATTCAATCAATCATAACATATCTCAAAACCATATCATTCGGCCAACCATAAACATCAAACGATGAGTAATATGCCAACGTGCCATTAACCATAGATTTTCAAACCATTGTCATTCAACGTGGAATCAAACCCAAAAGTTAAATATGCGCCATCGTATAAGTGTGTAATCAAAGTTTTAAAACATTATGGCAATCGATAATTATAGAATCGACAAGCCAAGAGCTATAACAATAAGGATCACATCATATAAAAACCAAAATAAACCATGACCCGTATGTAATTCAATGACTAGGCAAATCCCAAAAATATAAATTTTCATGCTCAATGTCTTACCAGTTTAATAAAATCAAGTTATGCAACCAATATAAGAATAGGCAAATGGGCATAGTTCGAAAATCCTTTCAGCCACATAATGATAATCCAAAGGTAAGTGCCACTCAAAATATCAATAAAAATATTATGACAGTTCAAGTAACGATGGAGGAGTTTTCACGCTTACAGTCGTGAAAACTAAATGGAAACCAATTTGCAAATGTCGCAAGAAATGAAAATATCATCTATTTGCAAAATGTGATGACAATTTGAAGTTCAGAAGACATAGGTGTAGGCAGCTTATAGGGCAATAGAAAAAATTGAATTGGCTGCCAACAATGGCGACACACTGGTAGAAGCAGTTATCTCTGTCAAAAGAAATAAATTCAGATTATGACAGCAAAGAAAATTTCAACTCAGAACAACAACCAAAAAATCGTACAAACATCATCATTTACCATCTTTTCCAGCGATGTTTTAAAAGATGAAAACTAATAACAGTCTTAAGATCAGCAAGTCACGATATTAATGATAAAATCTTCAATACTGTTGGCATGGCCACTGCTGCCAGCAGGCGTCCATAGCCTCAACAAGGTTGCCATTTAACCCACTCTGACATCTGTATCCTGTCAAGAAGTTCTAGATCAGAATAAAGGACATTGAAGAGGTTTCTTATATTTTTTCACAGATTTTCATGTACCCGACATTGCTTCGCTGCCAGCAGGCCTGTTCAGTACCCCGACAAAGTTGTCTTGGCGCCATGCATTCATTTACCCGCTGCCAGCGGACCTGTTCAGTATCCCAGCGGGTTTACAAACACTTCCCATATCTCTTATTAATATTTTTATTTTGTTTTCTTTTGTAGATATATAGCTGAGAGGGGTGACGCTGATAATCTTGATATTTTAACATATTTTTCAGACCTCATCAGAATTTTTTAACACTGTCCTTTATTCAGCTCCAGAAATATTTTATTTACAAAAACAACTTACTACGACAGGGAGACATCTTTTGAGTCATTCCTTTACGGAAAAGGGACAGCGTAAAAAGATAATAGATGATCATGACAAACTTTACTCAGAGATTGAAATTAGTAACTTCTTTTAAACAACAAAATTTTCCAACATGAATATCAATTTCATGAATATATCACTGATGTTCATACAAACTTTCAGAAATTATTTCAGCGAAGAAATTTTTCTATGGTCTTTGTCTGAATGGCTCAGCGCACATGTATGCATATCTTTCAAAAAACACAAAAAAAAACTAATCAATTCAAATCAAAACCAAAACAAAAGGCAAACAAAAAATGCAAACAAAAAGAAATATTTACATAATAATACAAGGGTAATTATCAAGCAAAGTATCTTTTTAGGGCTTGGCCATTCACCGGATAGGTGTCAAGCTGCCCTTCAAGATTCTGTAATCGAAAGGAACTAGGACCCAACTTTTAAGCAATTAAAAATGGCCCAAGCCATAAGTTTTGAAACTTGGTGTGCTCACCCTTTCCTTCGTTTGGTTTGTCCCACTTTAAGACGAGATCGCCTACTTCAAAATTCCTATCAGAAGTAGAATAGGAATCGAACCAGCTTTTAATCAATTGTTGATGTTGGTTTAACTTATGCTTAGCTTGAGTTCTTACTTCTTCTAACTTCATCAAAGCGTTAATGTGGCTTTCTAAAGGAGGACAATCTTCTTCTTGGACTTTTTGTGACAATTGAAGCGAAGGGAGAAGAATGTGAGGTGGTAGAATGGCTTCTCTGCCATAAACGAGGAAAAAGGGGGAGTTACCTATAGCGGCTTTGGGTGTTACCCTATCATCCCATAGTGCGTTCAGCAGTGCATTGTGCCAGTTCTTGTGATTTTCAGCCACGGTTCTCTTGATAATTTTGATCAAGTTCTTGTTTGTTGATTCTGCTAAGTCGTTGCCCTGGGGGTAGTAACTAGCAGAATACTTAAGCTTTATTCCTTTCTCCAAAGTGAACTCACTCATCTCTAGAGAAGAAAAGTATGAATCATTATCAAATACTAGACAATCAGGGATACCGAAACGAGTGACGATATACGAGTTCAGAAAAGCGATCACCTGACTTATGTTAACAGTTCTTAGCGTGGAGGCTTCGGACCATCGAGTAAAGTAATCTGTGGCTGTCAAAATATACTTGTGTTGTTGTGAGGATGGAGGGTTAATAGGACCTATGATATCAAGGCCCCATTGCTGGAAAGGAGAATCGACTGAGACGGGTTGCAAGGGAAAGGTTGTTTTTTGCAACCGCCCTGATGCTTTCTGACATATGATACATTTACGACACAAGGCATGGGCGTCCCTAAAAAGCGTGGGCCAGTAGTAACCGGCTCTTAAAACCTTATGAGCAGTGGTGTCACCACCGAAGTGACCACCAGCTTCTCCTGCATGCAACTCAAGCAAGACTTTTTTTGCTTCATCTTTTTCGAGGCAACGCATCAGTACGCCGTCAAAATTTTGACGAAACAGTATACCGTTAACTAGGTGAAAGGAGGCGGACTTTAGTCTCAATGCTCTTCTCTTGGCAGGTTCAAGGTGATTGGGGTGTTGATCCATGTTCAAGACAAAATCTAATATCGTCGTACCAAGGACTTACGAGGTTTTGTACACAACAAATCAAACTTTGATCGCGTTGTTCTAGGTTTGACGTATTTCTGTCCTATTTATGAATCAACAACCAACTTACACAATCCTTGGCCTCTCACGATCTGTGCTGGGGTGATCTCTAAGTCATACTCCTGCAAGGAGGTGACCCAGTTGGCTCTCTTCTCTCCTAACTCCTTTTGCACTAACAAGTTCCTTACGGCGGGGTAAGGGACAATGACCTTCGTCCTTGACTTCAAAAGATAGGACCGGAAGTGCTTAACTGCTTTGAAAACAACATAGGCTTGCCGATCGACCACTGGGTAGTTAAGTTCAGTACCTTTGAAAGTAGAGCTCATAAAGGTGATGGGTACTTCGTTGTTCTCAGAATTCTTTTGAGTTAGGACTACGGCATAGGAACGATCAGAGGCAAAAGTATAGAGTGTAAAATCTTGAGAGAAATCAGGGCTCATGAGAGACAGAGCATCTATTATGGACTTCTTTATGGCATTAAAAGCTTGGTTTTCTGTGGGTCCCCAGTGATATTGGGTGTCTTTCTTAATTAGATTCTGGAGAGGCCTGACCATTTCGAAGAAACTGGGGACAAATCTTCTCACGAAATTAATCTGGCCTAAGAAAGACTGCATGGATTTTTTGGATGTAGGTGGGGGAATTTTAGTGATGAATTGAGTCCTCTCGGGGTCAATAATCATTCCATCACTGGACACAATGAATCCTAGGAGCTTACCCTGTTCTACTACAAAGATGGACTTCCTGGGGTTCAAGGAGATGTCGTATTTACGACATCGTAGCAGAACGGCTCGTAAGTGAGCTAGATGATCGTCTTTGTTTTTAGAATAAATGGTCACATAATCTAAGTAAACTACTACAGAGTGATTGATTAAGCCTCAAAAAGCAATGTCCATTGCTCTTTGAAAGGTAGCACCAGCATTAATCAATCCAAAGGGCATTTTGCGATAGGCGTAAGTGCCCCACGGGGTACGGAAGGTAGTTTTCAGTTGGTCTGGCGGAGACATCAAGACTTGGTTGTATCCGGAGAAACCATCCAGTAAGGATAGCCTCTCGGAACCAGATACTTGTTGAAGAATATGTTCCATTGGTGGGACAGGATAATTATCTTTGTCAGACGCTTTGTTGAGGTTTCGGAAATCGACACAAAGTCGAATTTCCCCGTTTTTCTTCCGAACTGGGACAAGGTTGGATACCCATTGAGTGTGTCTAACAGGAAAAATTATTTTAGCACTTAGGAGTTTATTCAATTCTTTTTGAA
>ML821726.1:55218-67963 GCA_009831015.1 Picea engelmannii | reverse complement strand
TGATTACAAGATAGTTGTTCTTACCCATTGCAATGTTATTTTAAAATGTAATCCAGGATTCTTAATTTGAACTATAAAGAATTGCAATAGGAAGATCTCTTTCCTGTGATACAATTCAGAACTTCATTTCATTTCAGCAAAGTTAGATAGAATGATTTCTTTACTACAACACTAGTGCTTTTGGAATTGAGCATATATAGTGCGCAGCTACCTTTGAAACAAAAGACTTCCCTGGGTTGATAATTTATGTTTCACTTGGTTGTTTAAAATTAATTAAGCAATTATAGTGACCAACAATTTTTAAGCTTGAAAGATCCATGACTAAGACTTCCGGAGGTTTACCATTTCCGAATTTTTCCAAAAAGCATGACTCAAACTTTTCCCAAGACACTATGGTATGGGGCTGTTGGGCAAAGTACCAAGTGGATGCATTACCCTCAAAAGTATAAGGGAACAACTTACATACAACGTCTTCGTATTCAACATTGCGGAGTCTAATGGCTAACATAAATTTTTTGATATGACCTTCATCTATCTGTTTTGAATCGGGATCAAACTTGGGAAGCCATTTCTCCGGGTGCTTAGGTAAAGGGTGTTGGGCTCCAGGTACAGCTACAACATCCTGGTCCAACTAGGATCTAGCAGGGTTGTTCTGATTTGCCATTGGGGTAATGGGTGTAGAAGGGTGAGAAGGTGAATTGCCTTCATCTGAAGAGGAATATCCTCCAGAAGAGGAATGAGATGAGGGAGGTGGTGAAGGAGGTATCCCAGATCCTCCTGCAGCAGGATTTGTGTTTGGATCTGAAGGATTCACAGTGAGGTTAATATCACCTAACTGTTCTCTGATATCAGAGAAGTCTAAAGTTTGACCCCACGGATGGTTTGGTTGCCTAAGACGAGCTAAGGCACTATGTGTTTTAATAAGAGATTGATGGATAATCTCTTGTGTATCACCACCTGTAGGATTAAGGGTTGTTGGCTCAACTCTGATCTGCAGATCTTCGGTTGAAGTAGTTGTTGTTTGAGGGGGGATATTATCCTGTGAATGGATTCTAGTCACTATAGGTGAGAAATTAGGGGGGGAGGAGTCTTGCAACTACCTCGTGCCATTAATTAAGTTCAGGCCCTCCTTCTAGCGCCATTTGTTGATGGGCAAAATCGACCGTCCGTCAACTGAGAGAGTGGAACCGGTCCGGGGTTGTCTAATAACCCAAGCCATTTGGAATGAACCACCCTGACGGGTTTAGCGGCTCCGTTAGCCGATCTAAGGCCCTAGGAAAACCAAAGAGAAAACTAATCTAAACTAATTAATCTATCTAAAACAAATAAAACTAACTAAACTAACTAAAACTAACTAAAACTAATAAAACAAACTAAACTAATCTAATTAAAACAAACTACTAAATTAAACTAAAACTAAATATAAACTACTCTAACTGTTATATACAATCTACTAATTACTATTACACTAACTCTAATAATTAGTCGTCTGACTACTTGTTATACTACAACTTATTCACAAATATACAATATACACAACTAGAAGATTTAAATAAAACCTGTAAAACTCATTTGATTCCTGCCCTAAGACAGCTTGAGATATATTTTTTATTTTTATATTTTATGAAAAAAGAAATTAAACTTACTGAAATTAAATGATCTAATATATTAATTCTACACATATCTAACTAAACTTATATCTAAATTTAACTAGTAATAAATATACTAAACAAATGACAAACTGACCTGTAAATGCTCCTAATTTGTCCTATGTATGATGACTTTGAAGCTGGTCGGAGGAAGGAAACTCGCACCGGTTAGTCCATAAGCTTCTCGTAAACGATAAGTTGCGCTTCTCTTTGAGTTATTTACAGGACAAACAAGACATAAAAAATCATAACAATTTTATGATTTATAAATCTCTGTAATAAGGGAAACCTATTATGCAAAAACTTATACTTAATAATTCAACTTATGAAGAAGAGAAATCTGTCGTTCACAAACTGAACTAAGAAATTGCTATGTTTTTTTTTAAATGCTTGGAAGAAATCATATATGGATTACAGTGATTAAATTATATCATTTGCAAATGATTAAGATAGCTAAAGTAGTCATTAACCAAATACAAATTGATATACATAACATGAAACAAAATATTGATATGATGAGAAGCTAAAGTTGTAAAAAAACACCAAATTCTGCCTCAGTCTGTATTAAAATTCCATATCCTTGTTTTCTCATGAATGAGTATGAACATTATTACAAAAATAATAAGTATATATAAGTCTCTCCACAGGGTAAAACCTCCCTGTGGATAATATCAAACTGTTTTACATAATCTGGGAGATATCCCAAAATCAACTAAACTAGGAAACTAAAATGCAAGTGGAATATTTCAAATATCCCCTAACTGCTCATCAAATCCACTGCAATTTCGAATTCATCTGCAATACACCAAAAATATCAAGTTAGAAAGATATTTTATTAACAAAACAATAAAAATCTAATCTTACAGACTTAGCTACATAATCATCTGATTCTGTAGCTAGTCTAAAATAACATACAAGATCAAAATAAAAATCAAATCAAATCTCTTTAAAATAATCCAAACCAATTTTCTTTCAATAAACATTAAAAATGAATCACTAATGATTCAAATGATTTTATCATTCAAATTAAACAAAATCAAAAGTGATTCAATCGAAAACAGGGGTAAGAATACTCTGTTTTTCTTTTACCATAAAATCGGGTGAAACAGTAACAAGACTGTTTCATATCCAATTAAAATCAATTGCAAATCATATCATATGTAATACAATCTAATCCAACACAACCATCATTGACTCACTATAGCTATAACAACATATTCATATCATTCAATCAAATGTAAAGATAGATAGACTGTTTCGATTATGTTCAAATGAAATCATACTTAACAGCATCAACCCAATCAAATTAGTGATTGATCCTTGCATAGTCAACAGACATGATCTTAATTGTAATTGTCATCTTGATAGAATCAACATAATTCATAATAGAAACAAATCGTGAACCTGGATACAGTCAATTTCGTTCCTCGAATCGAATTCAAACAACATATTCATTGCAATATGAAACCAACTGATAACATAGTCGAGTAAACCAATGCGAATCAACCGGCTGGGTATAACTGTTATGAATCCTATTTATTCACGATTTGGGTACATATTAACAGAAACATATTGAAAATAATCCGAATTGCATTCCTGATGATCAAAAATCATATGAAACATAAAACTGTAACAGTTAACCAATATTGCAAATCATATCGTATACATTATAACCAATTCGAATCGAAACTTGATTGTGTTCAAAATTGAAATACAAGAAACAAATTGTGTTTAGAATAGATACAAACGACTTCAAATGATAGTAGGGAATCCAATTTAAGCTAAATCAAACCAATCAAATCCATACCACTATCAATCGAATTGAAGAAAATCCAATCGAAGCTAAACTGGGAAAACAAAATTCGATTAATCAAAACAAAACTATGTACATAATGCATATAATGTGACAGAGTAAATCCACGTTGTAAACAAAACTATTCAAAGAATTCGAATTTGTTATATAAACAAGTGATAGAACATACCAGTGAGGCTGCTCAAACTATGCCAACTTTGAATTCACGACCGCTGTAGCTGACTCCACATTTTTAAACAAGATAGAACCTGTCGTCCTCTGTTTCTTATCAGTGCCTTGCAACTCAGCCTTTTGACTGGTAAGCCATGCAACCTGGTCCTCCAAATAGTGAATTCTTGATTGTAGCATAGGAACATCAGGATAATATCTTTCTAACCACGAGCTGCATTGATCACAGGATGGCACTGTAGATTTTGACAAAGCAGGAGAGGGTTTTGATGAATGACCGGGGGCTTCACAAGGCAGCTTAATGCCTGGGTGGTTAGGGTCATTTTGTAGGCAAGGGGGTAGGTTCGACACAAAGTCATACGAGGGTTAGGCACACAAACCTTCCGAATAGGGATATTCACTTGCCAGGAAACGCTCCACTTCCGAGTCGGAGTCTTCACTCAACACGATAGGGTTAAGCTCGACAAGGGGTTTTGGCTTATTCCTCGCCATCCGAGAAATTAGACGGGCATTCTTTTTTCCTTTGGCATTTGCAGTAGGTTTGGCTTTAGGCTTCTTGCCCACAGGTTTAACAGTCTCGACATCCTTGGTCACAGAGTGGGGTAGGTCGATAGGTGAGTCGGGTAAGGGTTTAGGTAAAAAAATACTGTAGGGTACCGGGGGTACAGTCTTGTCTTCGCTCACCATAGGTTTGTCAACCTGTGGAGGGTTTGAATCCACAAAATCATTTCGAGTAAGAAAATCGTTCCAACAATCTCCATGTAACCCCAAATGACAGACAACAATCATTTTAACCAGCTCATAGTGAAAGAGGTTGCTATCAGCCTGGTTCCTTTTGTATTTCTTAGACATTTTAAACAGGATTCTAAGCAGATAATAGGGCATATTGAGATGATAACCCATAAAAACCATGAGCAAACGAAGGTGGTTTAAGAAAACAAACCCGTACCGACCTTCGCAAGTGATAAACTGTTTGATAATCATCAATAAGTCATGCCATCATTGTTTAAGCATGGTGACCGGCAGACCTTTATCACAGGAGCTAACCTTATGCGACTGGAAGAGCAGTGTCCAAGGGACCTCTTCTACTTTGCAATTCTTGGACCATCGTTGTCTGGTGACAGGAAAACCTGTAGCAAGACTGATAAACTGCTCATCAATTTCCAATTGAACATCGCCGACCTTGGCTCGACAACCATCAAAGGTCATGGCGAATTGCCTAGCAACGCAGAGGTTAAAACCCTCGAATTTATGTATGAACGGGAGCCACCCATTGTCCTAGAGGTCACTGTGGGCACTGTCGAACATCAAAAAAGCATGGCTACCATTGCGTTCAACCCTCACGACTGGAGCCATGGTGCGAGCACATGGTAAGGGTTTGGTTCACATTCACCAATACACAGGATCAGAGTCATTAACAACTACGAACGATCAAAGGGGAAGAAATAATGTGCGCATGCGAGGGTGGTGTATTTTTTCACCGCCATGCATAATAGTAATGGCAAAGTACAACCAGCGAGTTAACCTTCTGTTCAATCAATCATAACATAGCTCAAAACCATATCATTCGACCAACCATAAACATCAAATGATGAGTAATATGCCAACGCACCATTAACCATAGATTTTCAAACCATTGTCATTCAACGTGGAATCAAACCCAAAAGTTAAATATGCGCCATCGTATAAGTGTGTAATCAAAGTTTTAAAACATTGTGACAATCAATAATTATAGAATCGACAAGCCAAGAGCTATAACAATAAGGATCACATCATATAAAAACCAAAATAAACCATGACCCCTATGTAATTCAATGACTAGGCAAATCCCAAAAATATAATTTTTCATGCTCAATGTCTTACCAGTTTAATAAAATCAAGTTATGCAACCAATATAAGAATAGGCAAATGGGCATAGTTCGAAAATCCTTTCAGCCACATAATGATAATCCAAAGGTAAGTGCCACTCAAAATATCAATAAAAAGATTATGACAGTTCAAGTAATGATGGAGGAGTTTTCACGCTTACAGTCGTGAAAACTAAATGGAAACCAATTTGCAAATGTCGCAAGAAATGAAAATATCTTCTATTTGCAAAATGCAACGACAATTTGAAGTTCAGAAGACATAGGTTTAGGCAGCTTATAGGGCAATAGAAAAAATTGAATTGGCTGCCAACAGAGGAGAGAATATTTCAACATGGGGACAAATGAGGAATCGTTTCCTGAACAAGTACCAAGACTACTGCCAAATGAGGGAACAAAGAGAGGAATTATTCAATATGTCTCAGAAGGAGGACGAGACCCTTGAAGATTTTGTGGAGTGACTCCAGTATAATCTACAAAGGTCAGGACATTCGGATGTGAGTAAGGACATTCTGAAAACTATTTTGCTAAAATGAGTTAGAGATGATTGTTTAGATATGATGAATATGCTTGGCAAGGGAGATATATCTAAGGAATCCTATGAAGACATTGTAAATCTTTGTAAGAGATGCTCTCGAGGATCTACAAGGAATAAGTCAGCTACCAGGGATACCACTTTTTCAAGGGTACATAAATCAGCCAATGGAGGGGTAACAAGAGCAAAAATAGGTAATCTATTAGAAGATTTCAAAACAGAAATAATTAACTCTTTTGCCTCACAAATTGACACTCTGAAGGTCAAACAGTAACAGGAAAAATTAGATCCGGCATTGTCCATTTTTTGTTTGAAATGCATAATGAAACATCCACTAAGAGAGTGCCCACTGAGTAGTGTCTAGGTATGTCTTATTTGTGAATTAGATCATGCTACTAACCAATCTCCCTCCCTACTAGGTGTAAAAGCATCAATGAAGGAGACTAATGAGCAAGCGAAGGTTGTCTACCTAATAACATAGAGAAGACAATGGAAGCCATGAGGTCAAGGTACAAACCCTCAATTCTCTCCTGCAACACTTGATTATTGGAATAATGTGAACAATCAGCTTCAATACGACCAGATGAATACCCCCCCTCCAAATCAGATGCCACCTCCTTATCAGGAACCCAATGCATGGGTACCTATGCCCCAACAACAGAATCATCCTAGGCAATGAAACCCACATTGGAGAAGCCCTCAACAACAAATTACTTATCAAAACACTCACCAACAGAACCCCTATCAACAACAGTTCCAACCCCAGTACCAGCAGCAACAACTGCAGTTACCTCCCAATGCCCCATAGAACAATCCTCCCTTACAGCCTCAGATGCCTATAGAACCTAACCCAAATCCAAATAATAAGGCCATTCAGAATATTGATATACACAATGTGCCAGTTCTGTCTATTACCCCTATCCCTTATGATGAGATAAAATTAAGATCAGGGAGAATAGTCGAGCAAATAATTGAAGATGCTCCATCTTTAGAATCAGACAAGGAATCGGGGGAAAAACGATCAGTTGATACAGAGGATATTGATGATCCTATCATAGAATTAGCATAACCCCCATTCCCTGAAAGATTGGAAATTATCAAAACTGTGGAATTACCATCCTTCAATCTCTTAGGAGAGTTGCAAAATATGCATGTTAAAATTCCGCTATTGAAAGTGATTATGGATGTCCCTATTTATACAAAGACTGTGAGATACCTCTATATCAAAAATCCTGGAAGGAAACCTAGGGACCCCCTCACAGTACACATAGTGGGAGAATTGTCTGAACTGATGTTAGGAAAAACCCCACCTATTAAATATGGCGACCCAAGAAACTCTACAGTCACTGTCAAATATGGACATAAAATTTATTCCTGATGTGTTAGTTGATTTAGGGGCAACAATTAACATTAGTCCAATAGAGACGACACAATTTCTGCAACTCAGAATGCAAGTCTGACCTACTCCTATTGTTTTAGAATTAGCTGATCGTTCTACTATCAAACCAGAAGGAGTAATCGATGATCTAGTTATTTCAGTTGATTCATGGGAGTATCCTCCTGATTTTGTCGTATTGCAACCTAAAACCCATCTGGGGGCCACCCTCTAATTCTAGGAAGACCATGGTTATCTACAGTTGATTCTTTCATTGGTTGTAGATCTGGTTCAATGACCATCTCTGATGGTTATGATACCAAGAAACTTACCCTTTATCCTCATGCTACACCCAGTGTGGAACCTGAAAATTCTTTATGGATGGACCTTGAGGATGAAAGCGCTCTTCCTATGCTAAACATAGGAAAATCCCTGAGTTTCAAAGATGAGACAGAGGATGATCTAATCAATAGCTTTATTAGTGACCCCTCTGCTGTTACACAAAACACGTACCACCGATTGAGTAGAATATTTGACCCTAATGCCCACGAAGGGGTGGGACCATAAATGTTCTCTGAAACTGTTGTAAATCAAGTTAATTCAGTTGTAACAGAAGATACTGAAACAACTGAATTATTTCCTAAAGTTAGTTCTAAGAGCATCGTTGTAGAAATCAAACCTGGAAAAACCCTGAACATCAATCCTGATTTATCTGCTGCTGAAATTGGACGTTTGATGAAGTTATTGATTGAACATAAAGAGGCATTTTCCTGGGATTACATGTATATGAAAGGAATTTCCTCTGAACTATGCACCCACCTTATATGAATTAAGGAAGAATGTTGACCCATTTGCCAACCCCAAAGGAGGATGAACCCTAATATTAAAGAGATTGTTAAGGAAGAACTCCTGAAACTTCTTAATGTGGGATTCATCTACCCTATATCAGATAGCGAGTGGGTTTCACCCTTGGTTATTGTGCCTGAAAAGAATGGTAAATGGAGAGTGTGTGTGGACTATAGATCCCTGAATAAGGCCACGCAGAAAGATCATTTACCTCTGCCATTTATTGATCAGGTTCTAGACAACCTATCCAGGAAAAAGTTTTTCTCTTTCCTAGATGGATTTAGTGGCTATAACCAAATAAAAATTGCTCCACAGGACCAAGATAAGACCACCTTTACCAGCCCTTGGGGTACATTTGCCTACAAGTTTCTCCCATTTTTCTTGTGTAATGCACCAACCACTTTCCAGAGAGTTGTAATTGGTATTTTCTCTGATATGGTGAATGACTGTATGGAAATATTCATGGATGACTTTACACCTTATGGTACTGATTTCGATGAAGTTTTAGCTAATATGGAAAAGGTACTCAAAAGATGTACACAATCTCATATTTCTCTAAGTACAGAAAAGTGTCATATGATGATGAGCGAAGGTGTGGTGCTGGAACACTTCATTTCTTATGTAGGAATTCAGGTAGACCCAGCCAAAATCCAGGTAATTTTGGGCATTCCAACTCCATCAACTCAAAAAGAGGTAAGAAGATTTTTAGGGCATGCTGGATATTACAGGAGATTCATTAAACAAAATTCCAATCTTGCCTCTCCCTTATTTTTTCTATTGAAAAAATATGTTGAATTTAGTTGGACTGACAATTGTGAATTGTCTTTTGCAGATATGAAACAGAAATTGTCCAGAGCTCCCATTTTGAGAGGGCCCAATTGGGCTCTGCCATTTCACATTTCTTTAGATGCCTCAGATACTGCAATTGGTGCAGCACTATGGAAACATGAGGACAAATATCCCTATGCTATCTACTATATCAACAAGAACATGGCTCCTACTGAGTTAAATTACACAGTTACAGAAAAATAATTCTTGGCAGCAGTTTATGCTATCAATATATTTAGGCATTATATCATTGGTTATTCTACTTTTATTCATACTGATCATTCAACAATTAAATATTTGATGAATAAACCTATTACTAATGCTCGAGTAACAAGATGTTTGTTATTACTACAAGGATTTGACATCACTATAGTAGATAGACTAGGAAAGGAAAACATGGTTGTTGATTTTCTCTCAAGATTGAATATAAATGATGATAATTCACCTGTAGATGATTCCTTTCCAGATGAACATTTTTTTGGAGTATCTACTCACTCACCTTGGTATGCAGACATTGCTAATTATTTGGTTGTAGGGAAGGTACCTCTACATCTATCTCCCCAAGAAAGAAGGAAGATTATTCAGAAGAGTGCTCGGTATAGTTGGATAGGGGGATATCTTTTCTACACAGGCCTGGATCAAGAAATCGGGAGATGTGTGAGATATGATGAAGTTTATGATATGCTTAAAGATTTCCATGATGGCCCTTGTGGGGGTCATTTTGTTGATAAAAGGACTGGGCATAAAATTTTGAGGATGGACTATTTTTGGTCCACAATATTTCAAGATGCAAGGAAGTATGTCCAAGCCTGTGACAATTGCCAACAAATGGGTCAGCCAAATCATAGGGATGAGATGCCTCTCCAACCTCAAGTGGTGTTAGAGCCTTTTGAGAGTTGGGCCATAGATTTTATAGGGCCCATTAACCCACCTTCTAATCAAAAAGTCTATATATTGGTCTGCACAGATTACATGATCAAGTGGGTAGAGGCAAAAGCACTCATCAGGGCCTCAGAAGAAGTTGTCTTATAATTTTTGTTTAAAGATATATTTGTTAGGTTTGGAGTTCCCAAAAAGTTATTAAATGATGGGGGACCACCTTTCACATCACATAAGTTTGAATCCCTACTCAATAAGTATCATGTTTTGCATAGAACAACTTCTCCATATCATCCCCAAGGTAATGGGCAGATAGAAAGTACAAACAAAGTCATAGAAGCTATTCTTACTAAGACAATGAGGGAACATCGTAGGGATTGGTCTGATAGATTGCATGCATCTCTATGGGCTTATCGAACCACTTGGAGGAACACAACTGGTTTTTCTCTTTATGAACTGCTATATGGGAAGAGCCTTCTTTTTCCCATTGAGTTTGAGATCAAAACCCTAAGAACTGCATCAACAATCAATCTAGAATTGACTATGGCATAGAAGGCCATACTATAGTAGCTAAATGAGTTAGATGAGAAGCGTTTGGACATTATTCATCAAACCATAGTGATTCAATAGAAAAGAACCAAGTGGCATGACCGAGTCATCAATAAGAAGTTATTCAAAAAGGGAGATTGGGCTCTGTTGTATGATTCGCGCTTTAAAGAATTTTAGGGTAAGTTGTGTACAAGATGGTTGGGACCTTACGAGGTAGAGACTTTTTTTCCTAATGGGACAATCACGTTGATCACTATTGATGGATCCAATACACAGTTACTTGCAAATGGTCATCTCTTGCACCTATATCAATGTCCACTTTCCAAGGCAGAATTTAAATCTAGTTGTACAGCTGATACAAGTTATCAATTTTTAAAGGGAAAGGAGCTTAATAAACTCTGGGAATTTGAATTTTTTTGTTTTTGCTTAAATTTTTTATGTTTTTCTAATAAATTCAGCCTAGAAGGGTATCGAGCAGTTACTTGTGTGCAGATGGATTGATGAACAAAAAGGTAGATTACAGTGAAAGGAGCCAAAGGATTAGTTTTTGAAGTTTGAAAAACTTCCTAAAAACTAAGGGATTTTGTGTTCGGCCGAATTACATGTTGTTACACCTCTTTCCGACAAAATGGTCATTTTACATGTTGTTACACCTCTTTCCCACAAAATGGTCACTTTACATGCTGTTACACCATTCTCCCAACTATTTTTTCTTACATGTTGTTACACTCTTTTCCGACAATTTGGTCGATTTACATGCTGCTACACCTAATTCCAACATTCCGGCCAAAATACATGCTAATACACCTACCGCCATTATTCATTTTCGCTATTTTACATGTCTCTACACCCATTTTTCGCATTTCTGCCACTTTTCCATGCTGATACTCCATCAATCTTTCCCGCTCTGCTATCTTTCCATGCTGAAACACTGTTGTTTTGTCATTTCCGTTGTTTTTGTGAAGATTTTCTCCATTTTCCAAGTTACTTCAAGCTCTCTCTGACAGACAATGTCGCTTCATCATTACTTGAATCCACATCCACAAATTTCCAACCATGGATGATTTTAGGGGCTAAATTTCTCTCATGGGCTAATTTTCCATGGTTTTTCCAAAAACAAGATTCGCTATTTTAAAAATTATTCGCCCAAATTCTATAGGATAAAATTATTTTACCTTAAAAATTTCCAAAAGTTTATAAAAACTATATAAAATCCTTAGAAATTTGAATATTTTTACAAAAATATCGCCAAACATTTATAGTTGGCATATGAAGGATTAGTAAGATTCACCAAGGTTTCTACATTTTAAAATAAATTTTCATCCTTAAAATCATCCATGTTTCCAGTTGTTCAACCAAAGAAAGGAATCCACCTATGCTCCACTTGGCATACCATCATTTCTCACGTTCCAGAGCCATCTCTCATCATTACAGCTATTCCACGCGGATCAGATGGCGGTTGGATAGTGCATTTATTCTGACAGATCGGTTCGTCTGATAAGTTATGAGGTACGTTACTAATCCTATGTGTCAAAGTGATGTAGATATGGAAGCAAGCTTTAATGCTTAGATTCCAGCTATCCTAAATTTTTTGCACCATGAGCCAATCATATTAGTTGGGGGGGAAAGAAAATCTACATTGTCAAAATCCCATTTTATATTCACCTCCACCACCTTTCGACCACACTTATTTCTGTTGATTAAGGTTGGTTGTCATTGATGTCAACCCTTGAAGAAAGCCCCGTAGTGCAAAGGTTTGGGTAATGGAACCAAGAGTTTTTGATGTAAATATGACTCATTATTGTTTTTTGATGGTTGATAAGAAGTAAATATGGATGAACTCCAAAGAGGTCCCCTTACGGTGAAAGCCCTCACAGGAAGATGCTTTGCGGAGTAAGAGAACCCATGCTTAATTGTGGAATAATGAGATTAAGGACAATGAATTTGTCAGGGAAACTATCCTATATGGATATTTCTTGTCATTCCATTTCCAGTGGTATGTATAACGTCACATAACTCCTCACGGTTAGAGAGATATGACCATGTGAAGTTGGAGAACCCAGGTTTGGGTAATGGACCCAAGTTTGTTTGATGGATAATAGTATGCTTTTCACTATATTTGAAGGTAATACTATTCTAGATGGATAGTACATGTCATTCCATTTCTGGTGGTATGTGGAATGTCACATAAATCCTCACGGTTTGAGAGTTATGGCCTTACAAAGTTGGAGGACCCTC
>ML821726.1:22194-53221 GCA_009831015.1 Picea engelmannii | reverse complement strand
TTATATTTGGCTATCATTTGTTACAAGATATGATAGTTCAAAAATGGCAAAGACTGCAGCCAAGAAGGAATTGAGGAAAAATAACAAAAAAACAATGGATTTTATCTCGAAAGGATTACCTAATCCGGTAAGAGAAAAGGTTGGTGAATGTTCATCAACAAAAGAACTTTGGGATAAGTTACATGACATATATTCTTCACCCATCATAGATTCAAAAAATGTCAAAGAAGATGTAGAAACAAATCAAGAAGAATTATGTTCATCATGTCAAGAAGATTCGGAAGATGAAGAGTACATTATCACCAGAGGTATGTTGTTTTGTGTTAATTATGAAAAACATGGACATCTTGAAATAGAATGCCATGAAGGAAATGAGACAAGAAAAAAATTGAAAAGGAAGACAATTATGAAGAAGAATTGATTAGTGCTTTAGATGAACTAAGAGAACAAAACAATTCACTCAAGAAAGAATTGATGAAACAAAAGGAAAGTTGTCACATTTTTGAAGAATCCGAACAGGTCATCGCGAACTTAAGAACTCAGCTAGAAGAAGCCAGAAATATCGAAGAAAATCTTGAATATCAAAAGCAATGTTTGGAAACCAACATAGCAGCACAAAAGGAAGAAGCAGAAATGAGAGAGAAGATATTGATAGATCATCTTAAGGAAAGAACTAACGATCTAAACTAGCTTGAGGTAGAGTTTGGTCAATAAGAGAAAGGACTTGAAGAAGAAATAATCACATTAAAAATTCATCTTGAAGAAGAAAAAAGAATAGAAAAAGTCATGAAGTCTCAGATAATGAAGAAAGAAGAAGAGGCTGAGAAGCTTGAAGAAGAAGTTGTCACATTGAGAAGTAAAATCGTCAAGCTCAACACGAACATTGAAGAGACATAAACATCCACATCGGTTATAGAGAAAGAAGAGAAGCACTCTAGGTTGCTAGAAAAGAAGAATGAAGAAAATAGAAAGAGTTGTGAATAAGTACTCAAAGGAAGGAATCATTGTCAACCAAAATCCATGCTCAAGCCACAAAGAAGATTCAATCATGATCATGATTAGTCAAGACAAAAATTTAGAAGGACTACGCCACAAAGAGGATCAGTCACTCCCAGGTATGCAAATTTATTTTATGGTCATTGTTTTTATTGTACTAACTTTGGACATAAGGTTGCAGATTGCAGGGATTATAAAAGAAATGTTCAAGCAAGAAGTGCGTATGTGGCCGCACGTAACATTGAGTGTTACAAATGTCATAACTATGGACACATAGCCAGTGATTGTAGAAGTATGATCGATACTTCCATGAAAGAGAATATTGATATCAAATATAAGAAATTATGGATAATAAAACAAGAAGAACATGTGAACAAATACTAGGTACTAGAGATCCCAAGATTGGCAATAAAATGAGATGAAGAAAATTCTACAGAGAAAAAGAAAGATGTCAGATACATAAAGGTTTGGAAAATAACTGAAATAAAGGAAGGGAAAGTAAATAAGGAACAGGTTCAAGAGATTGTACTTTCAGGCATTGTAGTGAAAGATGAATCCATAGATAGAAAGAAAGAAGTCATAGCTCAGAGAGATAATGAATCTACCCATGAAGATGATGATGAATCTACCAATGAAGATGATGATGAATACACATCATAGCAGGAATTCTTCTGAGCCATCTGGCTTAGAGACTCCCAAGTAATATGAATATCAGACATGGGGAGTCTATGCGATAGCTGTGACAAACCAAAGAACCATCCTTAGAGAAGATTGCAGAGTTTAAGAAGACGGATTTAGAGCAATCAGTTAGCAAAAGTACAGTTTGATAGTATAATGATAAATGGGTTAGCATTATGGATAGTTGTGCAAGTAGAGTCTTGGACAGCATGGACGGAGATGGATTCGTAAGAACACTTAGCAGGTTTGGATAGATATATGATAGTGGACGAGAGCATGGATTCATAGATTGGTTCAAAGAGTGGTTCAGAGACAAAGGAACATTATCATAATGGATGATAATTACACAGGAAATGGCTCAAACAATGCTAATGGATTACAAATTGACAGATATTTTTTCAAAATAGACAGTGCATACAACTATTCACATTCAAAATAGAGTAATGCTCATAAACAACACTGACAAAACTCCCTACGAGCTATGGAAAGGAAGACCAACAAATGTGAAGCACTTTAGAGTTTTTGGAAGCAAATGCTACATCAAAAGAGAATATGGCAGAATGGGAAAGTTTGACTCTCGTGTGGATAAAGGACTACTTGTTGGTTACTCAAGTACAAGGAAAGAATACAAGTGTTACAATCTGAGATGGAACAAAATTGTGGAAAGCATCAATGTAACAATTAATGAAACAGGCAGAACAAAATCAAAGGAAGAAGAAAATGAATCAATGGAACATCCTTTCGAAAAAGAAGCAGAAGATGAAAAGGAAGTAGAAGAGGAAGAGGAAGAGAATCCATTAGAAACCAAAGAGCAAGTTAAACAAGTGTCTCCAAAGACACTCAGTAAATGAGTACAGAAGAATCATCCTTCAGATCAAATTATTGGAAACAATGATGTAGGAGTTGAGACTAGAAAAAGAATCCATTCACTGGAACAAACACACCTAGCACTCTTATCTACAATTGAACCAAATTGTTTTGAAGAAGCCAACAAGGATGAATTTTGGAATATGACCATGGATGAAGAATTGGATCAAATAGAGAAAAATGACACATGGGAATTGGTTCCAAGACCAAAAAATAAGAATGTGATTGGCACAAAATGGGTTTTCAGGAATAAATTAAATGAAGATGGACAAGTTACAAGGAACAAAGATAGATTGGTAAGTAAAAGATATGCTCAGATTGAAGGAATCAACTTTGAAGAGACATTTGCCAAAGTTTCCAGAATGGAAGTAATTCGTTTGCTTTTAGCTTATGCATGTTCCAAAAATGTTAAAGGATATCAGATGGACGTAAAATCGGGTTTTCTAAATGGGGAACTTGAAGAAGAAGTCTACATTGAACAACCAGAAGGATTTCAATTGTCAGAGAACACAGATTATGTGTGTAAATTAAACAAGGCCTTGTATGGTCTAAAACAGGCTCCAAGAGCATGGTACTCCAGACTGGATAAGTATCTGCATCAGGCAGGGTTCAGAAAAGGAAGTACAAACAACAACCTCTACATTAAGGTAAGTCAAGTTAATATTTTATTAATTGAAGTTTATGTTGATGATATTATTTTTGGTAGTGATGATGATAGGTTAAGCAAGAAATTTGAAAAAGATATGCAGAAAGAATTTGAACTGTCGCTACTTGGAGAACTATCCTTCTTTCAGGGTTTTCAGATATGTCAAAGCAACCAAGGAATTTTTATTTCTCAAACCAAGTATATCAGAGAAATGCTAAAGAGGTTCGAAATGGAAGATTGCAAACCAATTGTCACTCCCATGCAAACCAGTTGCAATTTGAGCAAAGATGATGATTCAAAGTCTACAGATCAAAGGCAATATAGGTCAATGATTGGTAGCCTATTGTATGTGACGACATCCAGACCAGATGTAATGCAAGCAGTTGGATAGGTGGCACGATTTCAAGCAACACCAAAGGAATCACATGTATTAGTAGTGAAGAGGATTTTCAAATATCTCAAAGGAACATAAGTGTTTGGGCTATGGCATCCAAAAGGAAAGGATCTATCACTAATTGCCTACACAGATGCAGATTGGGCAGGCTGTATCGATGACCGACGAAGCACTAGTGGAGTAGTGTCCTACTTAGGTGAGTGTTTGGTATCATGGCTAAGCAAGAAACAATCATCAGTATATTTATCTACAATCGAGGCAAAGTATGTTGCAACAACAACATGTTGTACATAGGTTCTTTGGATGAAACAAACTTTGATAGATATATAGGTTGAGTATGATGAGCCCATTCCAATATATTGTGATAATACAAGTTCCATCAGTATCTCAAAAAACTAGATGATGCACTCCAAGACGAAGCACATTCCAATCAAGTATCACTTTCTACAGGAACAGGTTGCAGAAAAGAACATCAGAGTTGAGTATGTGGGCACAAAAGAACAAGTGTCGGACATTTTTACAAAACCACTTCCACGGGAAGCCTTTGAATATCTTCGCCCAAGACTTGGAGTTATTTCTACTCCAAAATGAATGCTTTTTTAATGCTTATTTTATGTCTTAGATGTACACGAGGAGGCACCATAAGAGGGAAATTTAGTCAGGGGGAGAAGCCCGGGATGGAAAGATACCTTTTCCATTGATAACAAAGGGGGAGAGATTTATCAGATGTAGAGGACAAAGGAATGGTTCCAAGGGGAGCATGAGTGATATGATTCCAGTATTGTATCAGAGTGTTGCCATCAATGCCAAAGGGGGAGATTGTTGATTAAGGTTGGTTGTCATTGATGTCAACCCTTGAAGAAATCCCTGTAGCACAAAGGTTTGGGTAATGGACCCAAGATTTTTTGATGTAAATATGACTCATTATTGTTTTTTCATGGCTGATAAGAAGTAAATATGGATGAACTCCAAAGTGGTCCCCTTATGGTGAAAGCCCTCATCGGAAGACGCTTTGCAGAGTAAGAGAACCCATGCTTAATTGTGGAATAATGAGATGTATAGTGCTTGTCATTCCATTTCTAGTGGTATGTATAACGTCAGATAACTCCTCACAGTTAAAGAGTTATGACCATGTGAAGTTGGAGAACCTAGGTTTGGGTAATGGACCTAAGTTTGTTTGATGGATAATGGTATGATTTTTGTTATATTTGAAGGTAATAATATTCTATATGGATAGTACATGTCATTCCATTTCTAGTGGTATGTGGAATGTGACATAACTCCTCACAGTTTGAGAGTTATGGCCTTACGAAGTTGGAGGACCCTCATATGTCATCTAGAAGCCCCAAAAGGTCAAAGTAGTCAAAGTGATTTAAGAGATTTTAAAAGGTAAATAATAAAGTGAAGTGATGAGTGTATTATAATTCAAAGTGAATACAAAATAAATTATTTCAATAATAAATTTAATGGAGAAATTAGAAGTGGTTTAACCCTAAAATAAGGAAAGTGGGCCAAGTGACCTAGAAGAAGTTTTTAAGGAAGCTACTTGGAGAGTACAAATAAGAGGCAAGGCTCTCTCATTTTAATCACACTTGAGCATATCAAATATATATAGGTGTCTGAGGTAAAATAGGATATCTAAACTGAATTTCTGAGGGAAGGTGAAGAAAAGAATGATAAATTCTTTTGATGGTGCTTTCTAAGGTATGTTATTTACAGGTAATCTCACCATTTTCGCTATAACTATTTTTCTATAATTATTCAGACCGTGAAATTGCTATTCCATTGAGAAAACATATCCAAGTATCTGTGGTAAAATATTCATCTTGGGGAGTTGGATCTTCCTTCAGGTTGTAGCCTGAGAAACTAGGGGGTTGGAGCCTCTTTCCAGTTGCATCTGGAAAACAAAGGAATTTTGTGCTTCCAATGAATGTAATTCTTCAATCCATATAAGAAAAAGAATTCTATGGTTTTCTCCCGATTTGGGTTTCCACGTAAAACACTGGTGTACTGTGTATGTGTATGATTGTTCATTTGTTCATTGCTTATTTACTCTGCAGTTATTGGATGATAATGCTTCATTGATATAACACTTGGATTATATGGTTAAAAAGGATTAAATTGCTCTATTACTAATTCACCCCCCCTCTCAGTAATCCAACAATTTCTTCACTGAGACACTTTGTTCTTTATGTAATCTATGTTCGGATTTGTTTTGTCTCTGGTTTAGGTGCTAGTTTCTACTCCTTTGTGACTTTTTAGCCTCTAAAACGACGTCATGGGAGGATCAGCTGTGAAGTATGAACCGAAAAATCTAGATGCATTGCTGCTATACCCAGATGTTTACCAAAAATTTCTGCAGGCTGGCTGGATTTCTTATTTTGAGAAGCTATAGGGGTTTGATGAAGCAGAGGTATTGGATTTCAGTTAGAATCTCACAGAAGGGTATTCAATGGTGCATAGGATGAGGATTCCAGTGACAAAGGAAACCGTGGATGCTGTGAGAGGGTTTCCGACCACAGGAGAAAGGTGGTTTAGCAAAAAAGCACATCTTCCTGAAGCAAAGAAGGGTTTTCTCGTGGACGATGAGAAAGTTTAGACCAAGGGTCGAGGTGGAGATGTAAGTTCCTTACCCATGTGAGGAAATATATCAAGTAGTTTATTTTTATGATTTTATCCTACTGTCACATTTAAGACATCAAAAGCTAATAAACATCCCTTATTATCTTCTTCATTCCTCGCATAATATGGCTCACTTTGTCAAGAGATCAAAGCATGCCAAGAATTGTCTTTCCAATCAAAGACTAATAGGGTTGTTGATTTGTAGAGGAATGGGAATTTCTAATGACCCATTACCTGAAGTGGAAGAACAGCCAAATCATGTGCCTGTTGTTATGACTGAACTAGAACAACTAAACCCTATGCCTGTAGTTGTTATTGAGCCAGCAGATGAAAACCCAATCCCTAGACCAAGTCATGAACCTCATCCCTCGGCTGCAAAAACAATTGAAAACCCAATCCCTGGACCAAGTCATGAGTCTCAGCCCTCGGATGCAACAACAGTTAAAACCCCCACTTTAACTGCCAGTAAGTCAACTCAGAGAACGAAACTCAAAACTAGAAGCAACTCTAACACCACTCAGCGAGGCATTGACAGAGTTAAACATGAAGAAACTCAAAACCCTCCTGTTGTTGCAACAAAGTGTCCTGATTTTACTGATGCTTAGACCTTGCTAGATTTTGACATCAATGATACAAACATGAGTGAGTGGATAATTGATTTTATGGAGATAATTATCCCGGGTTTTACCTTGTGCAAGGAATTTCAAGAAACCATTTTTTCACTGCAGACCGAATGTAAACGAATTGCAGCAGCATCATCGGCCCCGCTTGATGATTTTGTGCATCACTCGTTGAGTGACAAAGTATAGATTATAAAAAACCCCAACATTGCATATTTTCCTCTTTGTCTAGTTGTTGAAGAACCCCCTCCTTCTCCTAAAGAAAAGAAAATGAAAGTCCTTTCTTTTGTCTCTACATTACCTAGGAGGAGAACTAGGTCAGCAAGCTCTATTAGAGCAACAGTTGGATGGAAGCATATGGAATAGGAAATACCCATTCTTTGCCCATTATCCTCCATTGTTAAAGAAGTGACTATTACACAAGAACCATTCCCTTCCAACAATATGATTGTGACACAAGAACCAACCTCTTCCCATAACTTAATTGTTACACAAGAACTAGCTGCCCAGGAAGAGACTGTCCCACAAGAACCAGTCATGCCATAATTAGTTGTTACATAAGAACCAACTTCCTAGGAAGAGATTGTCCCACAAGAACTAGTCATTCCAGAATTAGTTGTTACATAAGAACCAGTTACACAAAATAGAGAGGATAATGACCATGTGCCACATGCTCAGCTGTTTGCTCAAAATGAGAAGAAGATAAAGGGTACAGAAAATGCCAGGATTACTAAACTGATGAAGGAAAATGAAAGCTTCAAAGAAAAGTTGGATTCCCTAAAAAAGGAATTGCAGGTGCTCGACAGAAAAACCCAGAGGAGTCAACTTTTGATATATTAGCATAGGAAACAACTGCTATGAATGAAAATAGAGATCACATGTGTTATGAATGTGGTAATATTTACTTTCAAGCAGGGTATAAAATAGTGAAAGTACCAGTCACTGGTCATGCTGAAGAACCAACCAATCTCTTAGTGAAGACAGAATATGACCTTACTGCTCCACAAGAACTAATAAGGCAGAAGAGATCTCAAGGTAATAGAGTAGTTGTTGGTTTACCAACAACTTTTACACAAGAACCTTTGTTTCACTTACAAGTTGTAACTCAAGAAACTCAAACTGATTCTATTCTTGAAGACAAAGAAACTCAGACAGATTTTTGAAATAACAGATGTTGGGGTACACACAAGTGATTTGATTTCTTTTCCCCATACTGGTACTTAGCAATTGGTCTTAGCAATTTTCATTGGAAGAGTCACTTCCCTGACTTAGATTCAGAGTAAGGCTTGAATGTGGATTGCATGATGACATGCAATGTCTTCAGTTGGGGGGCTTGTTAGGATCCATAAATGTCCCTTTTTCAATATATCTTTTTCTCATTCAACCTTATCATTTATATGCTAAAATGCCTAATATCATGTTTACTAAGACCTTTTTCCCAAGGTATGAATCATTGATCATGCTTTTGTATTCTTATTTACTTAACATGTTTGATTGGTATCATTTCTCACATTTTATCCTTGAATGTTCAACTAATGATCAAAATGTATAGATTAAAGAAAAACAACCAAGTCTTGAAGAAAGATCGTTGTCGTTACACCGAATGTTATAGTTGTGCGCTAGTTCTGCATGTTGTTACACGACTACAACAATCACATACCTTTCTTGGAAGTTGTTACAACTACTGCAACAGATTCCCACTGATCCTGGAAGCTGGTATATCATTCAAATCTGTATCCTAAAGACGGATCCTCAAGGCTGTTACACGTTTTGGCTCATGCTGGTGATCAAGATCATTTCTAGATTTTGTGATGATAACATATTTTTTATATCATATGAACAACTTGAGAATCAGTGATTCTCAAGGCTGTTTTGAGTTCGTTTCAACTGAATGTCTCTGTCTTTAAATAATAGAGCTTTTGTAACCATTAGGTAGGAGAGATTAGCTGTGGAACATAGAGTGAAGTGAATCATTTTGTATCTGAACATTTTGGCGATTTAATAAAGAAGTGATTTGAGTTTCTCCAACCTATTTTGGTATTTTTGAGTGGATTCTGTTAACTCTAAAAAACGCACTGGCATTTTTTAAGGAAAGATGCCTAATCTTGTAGGGAAACATTTTCTAGCTTCCCTAGCTCCAAATACAAATATGATTACACCATTGGAAAGATTATGATCTGTAGATGTCGATCGACCATTTGAACGTGCAAAACGTACATTCCACGGTTGAGAAAATTGATTTTTCCCAAAGGCAGTTTTTTCTGAAAATTCTGACTTTCGGTGGTTAATTCACCCAGAAGGCTTCTATGTTAACCACCGAAAGCCTGTTTTAACCAGAATTCTTGAAATTTCGCCCAGATCAAGAATTTTTGAAGCATAATGAGATGAAACCTCTTGGAATAGACATGTGGTGAATTATCAAGTCCAGCACAACAGTTAGTTTTGACAAATAGTGGAGAAAGGAGGTGTTTCAAAGGTTTTTGATGTCTTTAACAAAGGCAGAAAAGCAGGACACCTGGCCACATCAGAAAATTCGACTTGGTATCCATTTGAGAATGATCCCTTAGCCTTGGGAGGTTGTTCTACACTTCACCAACAATCAGCAGAGAGAGAAATCTGGGATTGACCTCATTTTGAGGAAACATCCCACTTATTTTGCAACAAAATTTGACTTGCTATTTTTAGTTGATTTGATCCATGTTTTGAGGATCTAAAAATTGTTTGTAAAGGCTATAAAGCCCAGGAAATCAGTCTGAGAAGGGGTTCGATTCTGGATACAGTAATGTTCTTTGTACTTAGACTTTTCATTTGCTAATACAGATCACATGTTTCTTTCCATTTTGGTGGCAGTTTTCCATATTTCTTCTTCACTGTTATATTGTTGTCAAACCTTGAATAGCTGTTATCCTATTGTTTGGTTCATGATATTATAATCAGTCTCTTTAGTTTTTTATTAGACCCTGCTTTGCACTGGTTTATGAGCAACCTTTTCTTCATCCACTGAAAGCTATCTTACTGTTTAACCAATCTTAGAGAGCACTGTCTATTTGTTTATCATTTTGATGTCTGAATGCCATAAGTTGAATTGAGTTATCCCATTGATCCACCTTTACAAAATACAAAAACATTTATTTCTTAAGTTACCAAGCACCTTTGGTCTACAACCACAAAGGGTTTCTTGGAGTGATAACAGATTCAATGAGAAGGAAAGGGCCCACCTTCCTCACAGAATCCCCTCTGTTGTGAGTTTTAGATTAACTACTTTGATTGTTTACAGTTGTGTGATTTATCCGTTTATGCATTGCTAGAATACATTTGTTGTTACAGTTCAGTCCCTTTTCTGTTAATGCGCATCAATGTGTCTCATGAGAGTTAGAAACAATTGTTGTATACTGCTAGAGAATTGCTTTGAAAGTTAATTCCTTTTCTTCATTAGATTAAATCTATGTTTTCAAGAAAAAGTAAATAGAAGTGTGAATTCTCTTTCTGCAATTAGGTAGACTTCCTTTCATCAATTAGTACAGAACTCCCTTCTGCAAGATTAAGATAGAAATTTAGAATAGATTAGATAATCCAGGATTCTTATACACTCATCAAATTCTACTCCTGGAAATTAGATTTCAATTATGCAAGTGTGACTTCAATTCTGCAACAATAGATTAGAACTCCAGCTATGTCACCAACTTGTGTTAGTGTTCAACTTTTCAATTATGTTTCTTTTATTGTTATTTTACCTTACTACAACTTGATTAGTGTTTGCTTTCATAATCTAGCATAGACTATGCACAATTATCTTACAATAACAAAAATTCCCTGGGTTTGACAATTCATATTGAACACCTTAATTATCTATTTATTTATACAATTAAAGTGCACAACAGTTGTGTGAGACAAAATTGCGCCTGGTTCTTGTTTGCACGACGGAGTTTCTTGAGAAGAACCTATGGATAATTATTGAAGATCTTAGCAAAGAATCAAAGAGTTGTGCTAGCTCGAAGATTGAGAATATCGAGAGACCGTGAGGTCAGCAGACCCTAATGAGGTAGGGGTACTACATCAAGTGGTATCAGAGTTGATTTTCGTCTGTAGATTTCAAGCGAAGGAGATAAAGGAGACAATAGAACTCAAAGCTACACTCTGCGTGCGAGCGACAGTCGACACAATGCCACCGAGGAGACGAGTGGAACAACCTTTATCCAATTAGGCTGTAGAAAGGGAGATGCGAGAACTTCGTGCAAGATTATTGGTGATGGAGGCAGCGCAGAGGAGGGCACTTGATGCTGGAGACATCAACGATGCAGAGAGAGAAGAAGTAGAAGTTGAAGAAGTTGTAGGAGAGAATGTTGTCGAAGAGCGCTTGCTAAGAGCGGTTGTTAGATTGGGAGCTAGAGACAAGATAGTGGTCCCAATGTACGAAGTTAATTTGGATGTTGAAGAGATGTTGGATTGGGTAAGAGCCATGGACAAATATTTCGACTATGCAGACGTCGATGAGGAGAAAAGGGTGATACATGTTGTCACCAGAGTCAAAGGACATGAAACATTGTGGTGGGATGAACTACAAGATGAGAGGATAAGCAAGGGAAAACAAAAGATAAATAATTAGGACATAATGGTAGCCAAGCTGAAGGAAAAATTCATGCCCAAATATTACCATATCAATATTTTCAGAAAATTGCCAAACTTGAGAAAGAAGGGTATGACAGTTAAAGAATACACAGAGGAGTTCTACAAGTTCAACATCAGAAATGGACAAAGAGAGAAGGATGAAGAAAGATTTACCAGGTATATAAATGGCCCGAGGTATGAAATCTAGGATGAGATCAGCATGATGTCAGTAAGGACAGTGGAGGATGCTTATCAGTTTTCACTGAAGGTGGAGGAGAAGTCGGCTAGAAAAGAAAATCAATGAGGCAGAGGTAGAAGCCCAGTTCCGAACAAAGGGAACATAGTTTCCCAAGACAAGACACAAAATCCAAAGATGAGACTGAGAAACCACATAGTCACTCAAAAAGATGAGGAAGTTTCTAAGGAAGACAAGATGTTGGAAGAATTTCTTCCAGAGGAAGAGGAAGAGGTAGAGGAGGAGAAGTGAGATGTTACACCTGTGGAAAAGTAGGACATAAGTCTTGGGAATGTCCCGAGATAAAGAAGGAAGGAGAATGTGAAGAACAGAGATGAAATGTTGAAGTAGAAGGAGTAGAGGATGGAACATCCCTGATGTTGAGAAAAGTTCTCTTAAAATGAGAGGCAAAAGTTGAGAAGCCAATGCAGAGAAACAATCTCTTCAGGACAACTTGCAAGACTAAGGATAGAGTCTGCAAGGTGATAATTGACAGTGGGAGTACTGAAAAATTAGTATCCACAGAGATGGTGTAGAAAATGGAGTTGGAGACAACTACACATCTAAATCCATACAAAGTCTCATGGTTGCATAAAGGACACCAGGTAATGGTTACTAAACAATGCTTGGTTGAATTTAAAATAGGAGGATATATAAATGAAATTCTATGTGATGTAATTCCCATGGATGTATGTAATATGTTGTTGGGAATACCATGTCAGTCTGACAGGAATGTCATTCATCATGGGAGGAAGAATACATACACCTTGGAGAAGAATGGTAGGAAACACATGTTGCTGACAATAGAGGAGAAGAAAGAAAAAGAGGAATCCAACACAAGCATACTTCTCATGAGTGGGAAGGAACTCCTGAGAGAAGTTAAGAAAGGACAGGAGATGCAGTTTGATGTGGTGAGGAAACCTAGAGTTTTCCTTACAAGTACTTCAATGGATGATTTGCTGGAACAAATTTGGGAATTGTTGAATAATTTTGCTGACATAGTGGTGGATGAGCTTCCTAACTCATTACCACCCATCAGAAGTATCAACCATCATATTGATCTGATACCAAGAGCAAGTATGCCAAACAATGCAGTATATAGACTAACACCTCGAGAGAATGAGGAGGTAAAGAACCAAGTCCAGGAATTTTTAGACAAAGAGTTGGTCAGAGAGATCTTGAGTCCATGTGCATTGCCAACTGTGTTGAGTCCAAAGAAATATGGAGGATGGAGAATGTGTACAGACTCAAGAGACATTAACAAGATCACCATCAGGTATAGATTTCCTTTGCCAAGAATGGATGATTTAATGGATTGTCTAAGGGGAGCAAACTTCTTTTCTAAGATAGATTTGAAAAGAGGATATCACCAGATAAGAATGAGAGAAGGTGATGAGTGGAAGATGGCCTTTAAGACAAATGAAGGTTTGTATGAATGGCTTGTTATGCCATTTGGCTTAACAAATTCCCTGAGTACTTTTATGAGGTTGATGAATGAAATACTGAAATATTTCATTGGAAATTTTTTGGTTGTATATCTGGGTCATATATTGATCTTTAGCAAGACTAAAGAGGAGCATATGAGACACATGACACAAGTGATGAGAAGACTACAATAGGAGAAGTTGTTGATAAATATGAAGAAGTCCTCTTTTATGAAGATAGAACTTATTTAATTGGGTTTTGTGATCTCTTCAAATGAGTTGAAGATGGATCCAGAAAAGGTGAAAGCAATCAAAGAATGGTCATCACTGAGAAGCATGTTTGAGGTAAGAAGCTTCCATGGATTAACAAGTTTTTATAGGAAGTTCATTAGAGATTTCAGTGGAATTTGTGCACCAATGATGGATACAGTAAAGAAGAAGTACAAGTCTTTTAAATGGAAAGAGGAGACAGAGAAGAGCTTCAATACACTAAAGGAGAAGATATCAGAACGACCAATTATGTTCTTGCCAAATTTTGAAAAGACATTTCAGGTGAGATGTGATGCAAGTGTAGTTGCAATCAGAGAAGTTTTGAGATAGGATAATAGACCAGTTGCCTGTTTTAGTGAGAAGATGAATGAGACTAAGAGAAAATACTCCACATATGATAAGGAATTTTATGCCATAATTCAAGCCCTGAAGAAGTGGAGACATTACCTTGTCCCATGGGAATTTTTCCTGTACAGTGATAACCAAGCTTTAAAATTCATAACTAGATAGGAAAAATTGAAGCATGCAAAGTGGATTGAGTTTATGCATAATTTTACTTTTGTCATAAAATATATTGTTGGGAATGCTAATAAAGTTGTTGATGCATTGAGTAGGAGATGTTTGATTCTGTAGGAATTTCAGGTGAAGACCTTGGGGTTTGAACACCTTATGGAAATGTACAGTGATGATACCGATTTCATGGAGGCATACGAAGCATGCGCGAATCCTGTTCTAAGAGATAGGAGCTAGTGGGCAGATTATATGATTCAAGAGGGATTGTTGTTCAAGGGAAATCAGATATGCATACCAAAATGTTCAATGAGGGACAACCTTTTGAAGGAGAAGCATAGTGGAGGATTGGATGGACATTTCGGCCATGATAAAACATTTGCATAGTTGAGAAGTTCATACTATTGGCTAGGTATGAGGACAAAAGTGAAAAATTTGTGAACAGATGCAGAATCTGCCAACATGCAAAAGGAGCAAGACATAACACTGGATTGTATCAAACATTGTCAATACCAGAGAAGCCTTGGGATGCGATAAGCATGGATTTTGTGTTAGGACTACCATGAACGCAAAGAGGATGTGATTCCATATTTGTGGTTGTGGATATATTTTCAAAGATGGAACATTTTATCCCATGCCAGAAGACCAGTGATGCAACACATGTTGCAAATCTATTTTTCAAGGAAGTTGTGAGACTTCACGGCCTACCCAGAAGTATCATCTTGGACAGAGACACAAAAATTGTTGGTCATTTTTGGAGAAAACTCTGGAAAGTTGGGGATAGATCTATCCTTCAGCTCATCTTATCATCCTTAGACAGATGGACAGACTGAGGTGGTAAACAGAAGCTTGGGAAACTTGTTGAGGAGTCTGGTCACTGAGCATCATAACCAGTGGGATCAGATTATGCCATAAGCAGAATTTTCATACAACGACTTTCCAAATAGAAGCATTGGAAAGAGACCATTCCAGATATTGTATCGAATGAAACCGTGAGTATTTGAGTTGAGAGCCTTGGGACAGAGTGAGATCAGAAGGGCTGGAGCAGAAGATTTTGCTACAGAAATGCAGAAGCTCCATAGCTAGATCAGAGGACAATTACAGAACTCTATCCAAGAGTACAAGCACAGAGTTGATGAAAATCACAGAGAACTTCAATTTGAGGTGGGAGATCAGGTCATGGCACATCTCAAGAAAGAAAGGTTCCCTAAGGGAACACATAACAAGTTAAAAATGAAGAAGATAGGGCCATGTAAGATCTTGAGGAAGTTTGATGCAAACGCCTATGAGATTGAGTTGCCAGATGATGTGGGCATATCACCCATATTTAATGTTTCAGACCTGTATCCTTACTGGAAATATGACGCAGAGGGATCAAATGATCAATATAAGATTCAGTGGGAGAAACAAATTCCTATAGCAGAAAAACCACAAATGCAGAAGATCATTGATCAGAGAATTGGCAAGAAGACCTGGAGGAAGACTATCTTGAATATCTGGTTAAGTGGAAGGGGCACCCGACAAAGGATGCCAGTTGGGAGAATGAAGCTGATATCCAGAAGCATGGAAAGTCAGTGCAGGAGCTCATGGACAAGAGTCCATGATTTTTTGTTCAGGGGGAGTATGATGCAGGAGCATCATCAGCAAGCATGCGTGGCAGGACAACTCGACGCTTGGGAATCATTTCAGAATCTCAAACGCTGGGAGTTACTGCAAATATTTTGGAGCTGATTGGAAAAATGGAAGAAGATCAAACACTTGGGAGTGGGTGATCACGATTGATCTGGGAGTTTCACCTCGAGTCTTGAATGTAATTGAACTTAGGTAGCAGTTAGAGTTTTTTTTGTTTTCCGAGTAGACGAGTAGTCGGGGGGAACCCTAAGGACCCTCTGAGATAAATAGAGGTTTTGTATGCCCAAATGAGGTTGCTGCGAGTTAGTATGAATTTTCTGAGTTTTGAGTTATTGTTTTGATATTAGTTGTAGCCATTTACTTTTGAATGAATATGACAGATAAAATTTGAGTCAAATGCATAACACTATTACAGTTTGTAATTCTTTGTTATTGTGTTTTTATAAATGAATGAATTTCGTTATGAATGGATGAAACTATGAATATTAGTATAAGTTTCAATTGTTTCTCTTTTGTTGAGTGAGTGCAAGGTGTGCACATAGAATGCAAGGAGTGTGAGATGAGATTTGTTTCAATTCCGAAGCTCAGAAGAGATAGCATGAAACTTTGCCTTTGCAAGGAGTACAAAGCGACTGCTGCAAGGTGTGCACTGTCACCCGCAAGAACCAAGTCTTGCGTAAGAATATGCTGCAAGGAGTGCACAGATTTGGAATTCGGCTAAGTGTCGAAGGGACTCCATAAGTGTCAAATCCACTAAACGTGAAATCCCGACTTGATCACAGTCGTTGATCCAAGGAAATATTTGGACCGTCGATTTAGCACGATCGTTATTTCAGGTATCGGGAGAATGGAGGTAAGGAGACTTCCAAAGTCGCGAAACGTGAAACCCCAGCTTAATAACTACCATTAATCAAAGGAAAGAGCTGGACCGTCGATCTAGTACCATCGCTATTTCAGGTATCAAGAGAATAGAGGCAAGGAGAATCCCAAAGTCGTGAAATGGGAAACCCTAACTTAATCACAACCGTTGATCCAAGGAAAGACCTGGACTGTCAATCTAGCACTATCGAGAAATCAGGGATCAGGAGAACGGAGGCAAGGAGACTCCCAAAGTCATGAAACATGAAATCGCAAAACGATCGCAGCCGTCGATCGAGGAAAGTGCATGACCCTCAGATTTGGTCTTAGGGAGGATTCAGAAATAGAGAGATCAGGACTCAAGAGATTTGGGTGACTTGGAAACATAACACTTGAGGTCCCGAAGCACGAAGCACCTTTTGTTAGGCATGCGGTCACAACCTGTGGTCGCATGAGAGAAACTTGCACCTTGTTCTTGTTTGCACAGCGGAGTTTCATGAGAAGGGCACTACATCACATTTGAGTACAACGCAAAGTGGGCATGCAAAAAAAACCACATGTTATCTCATCTCGTGAGGGCCATGCTCGAAAGCTACGCCATAAGGGGACCACTTATGTGAGGTACAAAAATGTTATGTGATACAAGATTGGTCTTTACTCAAGATTGAATTCTTCAGTAAGACTTATATAAACGCTTGGTTGTTGATGACCATTGCCAAGGATCAATCCACTCATAGTGAATCTTCAATCTTCCAGGTTTCTTCAGTGTTGAACATCTGTCTGAAGAATGGTTATGTTTTCCACAATGCTGGCAAGGGTGGAGATCAAAACACTGATTCTCCTTGTGACCAACTCAATTACAATGTTGGCACTTATCATTCTGATGCTGAACTTGAACAGGTGAAGTTGAATATTCTTGAAGGAATCCAACACTTTGGAACTTGATTGGTCTGGAATAATCAAGAGTATTAAAGGTAAATTCCTTGTCATATCCAAGTCATGTTCTATGCTTGTTGTAGATGATTTCTTCCCAAGGTCTGATGATGGGCTTGGAAAGAGTATTATGAGTCTGATTATGTTGAACTTGAACAACTTCATCTTCATTGGAAGTTGCTTCTGAAGTTGGCTCGTTGAGGTTCTCCTGCACTGACTGTTGATCATCATCATCATCATTATCATCATAGAGAGGGTTGTTCCGAACAAAAACTAGTTTAGAATACTTCATTGGCTGTTGATTTTTGATATTTATCAACTCATCATTCAATAGTTGGGATTGTGCTTGAAGAAGTATAACTTTATCTTGCATCACTTGCAAACAAGTTAGCACTGATTGAAGAGTTTCTTTGTTAAATATCATTGTGTTGCCTTCAATGGTGTTTATTAGAGTGTTCATAAACTCTAATAATTCACGACTTTGCTCCATTTGAACACACTCGCTTGAACTTCTTGTTCACTTTCTCTTCTCGCTCGCTTGCTTGAACTTTTCTTGCTTTCTTCCAAGAAGTTGAGGATGTCGGTTACCACTAAAAATGCATCCAAACTTGTGATGTTTACAATGATTTGAGTTAAACTACTCAACCTTGTCAATTTCAACTCAAAATTACAATGAATCTTGGGTGTCGGGCTCAACCGAGAATGCACCCAATTACAAATAAATTAAACTTGATTTGATTGGACACTTACAAAATAATTATAGTTTATCTTGATTACTGATGCCAACGTCCCCTGCTTCACAACTCCCAGGTCGGAAGGTTCACGTCAATGCAGGATATTTTCCTTTGCACGGCCCAAAGAACTCTAATTAGTTCTTCTATTTCCCTATTGGGAAATCTGGAGCCACAACAATCCTCATGGGATCCCCTTTCTGAACTTAGGAGATCGGACTTCACGATTTCGCGAGGTCAGTGGTCGAGCATCGGACTCTTGAATCCCTAAAACCCGACAACCAGTCAACGCTGACCTTTTCCTTTTCTTATCGGGGTTTTCCTTATTGCGATTTTGGCACTCGCGATGTCAAACAACTCGGTTCTCCGACTCCCAACTCCCGATTAGCCGAAACTCCGACACACGCACGAATTTGACTTTTCAACGCCTTCACTCCATCGACATTTCAGAGTTCTCAATATCGCGAATCCTGATGCAAATGTTTCAGAACTTCTCACCGCGAAACCCCAAAATAGCGCGCCACCTGTCCACTGATTAACCCTTGTGACCCCACACTGTTCTATTAGCCGTCGGGATATCGTGTTTTGCGATTTCATGATTCCCGTTGAAATGTTCATGAGACTTCAACCCGCGAAACCTCGATATGGAATTCCATGTGTAAATCCGACGGTCCTTGTGACTCGAATCTACGGTCCTACCCCTCCTGCGCTTGGAACCCTTTTGGAATACACGTCGTATCTTCCCTACTCCTTCGTGAGATCTGATGGCTCACGAAACTTTGCGAATTCTCCCCAGAGAATTTCGACCATCCATTCCTCCTTCCTCTGAGAATCTCTACACAACAAACCAAAGTGCTTCTCTCTGAGGAACTCGTCTTCCCATGGCACAAACTTATGACGCCTTCTTACAAACTTCCAGTCACAGCTTCCCTTCGTTGTCCTTCAATAGTTCCGAAGGCCTTATACTTCCTGAGCTTTTTCCATGACTCTGTGTCCTCTTAGAAAACCCCTTGCATGCACTCCTTGCGGCAGACTTCAGACACTTCCAAATGCTGAAAACCTTCGACCCTACGCACACCTACAACAAAAGTCTCTAGATACTTCACTCAAGTCCACAACCCTTGAGACTTCTCTTGGCCTACGTACTCCTTGCACGGCTCCTGTGCCAACTGCACTTTTTGAGGGAATGAGAACAAAAGTAAAACTATCTAAGCTTCAGAGACGCAACCCTGAATTCTTGTCGACGAACTCCTTGCGGACACTTCAACTACACTCCTTGCAGGAATTCTTACTCAGATAGAGAAAAAATTGAAACTCATTCCATTATCCTTTCCTCTCAGATTTCAAACTCAAACCATGAAATCATATACACAACATATAAAGTAAATGTATAACAGGAAGAAAACATTCACGAGCATATCATCAACATCAATACACAGAGAACAAACATGATGCCATGAATTTGAATCCAAGTTTTTTCTATTAATTCAAATATCTGTACATGGGTGTTCTTACACAACTCTTTGCATCTCTCTTCTATGCTCTTCTTCCTGATCTAATGTTACAATACACAATGAGGGTGTCTATATCCCGTTTTCCCTCTTGCGCTCTAAACTGTCTAATCTAGAATTAAATTCTATCTACCTGCATTAACTACTTTAAATGCCTTCTACCTACTAAGGACGAAATAAAATGGCTCAAGGTCCATTTACATTATACAAGTGCACCTTCATTAAATTGCCACATTTATGCTTGCACATCAAATCCAAGAGAAATTCAAAAATTGCGTTGGTGCTTGCCCAGCTGTCTTTTGCTTTCGCGCTGGCTCGCTTGATGTTGGCAATGCTCCTGCATCATACTCTCCAGCTTGAAAAATTTCATGGGCTCCTGTCCATGATCTTACGCACGGTCTATCCATGCTTCTGTATCTCTGCTTCGTTCTCCCAGCTTGCATCTTCAACTGGATGGTTCTTCCACTTGACCAGATACTCAAAGTATTGCTTTCACTTGGTCCTCTTACTTACTCTTTTATCCAGTATGCACTCCATCTGCGGCTTATCTGCAACTAGCATCTATTTCGTCCACTAGATCATTGACTGCTTATTTCCAGTCCCTGTTTCCTCAGCTTTAAATGGGTACAAATCTGAGATATTGAGTATCGGAGAAATTCTGATCCCATCGGGTAATTCAATCTCATAAGCATTTGCCCCGAATTTCTTCAACACCCTACATGGCCCAATTTTCTTCATCTTTAGCTTATTATATGTTCCTCTCGGGAACCTTTCTTTCCTTAAATGTGCCAGAACCACATCACCAACCTCAAACTGAAGTTGTCTCTTGTGCTGATCGGCTTTGCGTTTATATTCTTGACTTGAATTTTGCAACCGCTCCTTCACCTGGCTGTGAAGTTCTCTCATCGCCTCTGCAAATTATTCTACACTAGCGCTCCTAGTCATAGTATGTTCTGAATCTCTTAGTTCAGAAATTCCTCTCAGCTGCATGCCATAGACAACTTGAAATGGACTCTGCCCTATGCTTCTGTTAACTGAGTCATTATAAGAAAACTCTGTCTGTGGTAATATGTTGCCCCACTGGCTGTGGTGTTCTATCACCAAGCTTCTCAGCAAGTCTCCCAGACTTCTGTTCACTACTTCTGTCTGTCCATCCGTCTGAGGATGATAAGCTGAACTAAATGACAAGTTAGTTCCCAGCTTCTTCCATAAGGTCCTCCAAAAATGCCCTATGAATTTTGTATCACAATCCAAAACTATACTCCTTGGCAACCCATGAAGTCGAATGACCTCATTGAAAAATAGGTTTGCAATGTGAGTTGCGTCACTTGTCTTCTGACATGGAATGAAGTGTGCCATTTTGGAAAATCTATCCACCACCACAAATATTGAGTCAACACCTCTTTGTGTCCTTGGCAACCCCAATACAAAATCCATGATGATTGCATCCCACGACCTCTCTGGTATGGGCAATGGTTGATAAAACCCCGCATTCTATCTCCTTCCCTTCAAATGCTGGCAAATTCTGCATCTGTCCACAAATTTCTTGACATCTGCTCACATTCCCGACCAAAAGTATGACTCATTCAACTTTGTGGATGTCTTGTCATGACCGAAGTGTCCTGCCAATCCTCCACTGTGTTTCTCCTTCAACAAATTCTCCCTCATGGAGCATTTCAGAATACACAGTTGATTACCTCTAAACAATAATCCTTCCTAGATCATGTATTCTACCCATTGGCTTCTATCTCTGAGAATTGGATTCTCGACTGCTTGATACTCTTCCTTAAAATCTTGATCATTGGCATACATGTCCCTAAGATCATCAAAACCCAATGTTTTGACTTTGAACTTCTGCAACAGCGAACATTTCCTGCTCAAAGCATCAACAACTTTGTTAGTTGTACCAGAAATATGTTTAATCACAAAAGTGAAATTCTGCATATACTCAACCCATTTGGCATGTTTTTGATTCAACTTTTCCTGTTGAGTCACAAACTGCAATGCATGATTGTCACTATACAAGACAAACTCTCTTGGGATCAAGTAATGCCTCCATTTCTTCAATGCTTGTATGATAGCGTAAAACTCCTTGTCCTAAGTGGAGTATTTCACTTTCACTTCATTCATCTTCTCACTGAAATATGCTATCGGCCTGTCTTCTTGACTCAAGACTGCCTCGATTGCAAACCCACTTTCATCGCATTCTTTCGAAAATATGGCAACACCAAAACCGGTTGTTCCATAATCTTCCTCTTCAACAGATTAAAAATATTCTCAGCCTCTTCAGTCCAGTGAAAATATTTATGTTCTTTCTTCACCGTATCCATCATTGCTACGCTAATTCCACTGAAATTCCTAATGAACTTCCAGTAGAAACTAGCTAATCCGTGAAAACTTCTCGCCTAAAAAATATTCTTCGATGATGGCCAATTCTTGATTACCTCCACCTTATCTGGATCCATCCTCAACTCATTTGTCAAAATAACAATCCCCAAGTAAATGAGCTATGTCTTCATGAACAAGGATTTCTTCATATTTATCAACAGCTTCTCTTGCTGCAATCTCTGCATCACTGTAGCCAAATGCTTAAGATGCTCTGCCACTGTTTTACTGAAAACCAGTATGTCATCTAAATACACAATGACAAACTTCACGATGAACTCCTTCAAGACTTCGTTCATCAACCTCATGAAGGTACTCAATGCATTTGTTAAGCCAAACGGCATAACAAGCCATTTATACAACCCTTCATTGGTTTTGAATGCTATCTTCCATTCGTCACCTTCTCTCATGCGGATCTGATGATAACCTCTTTTCAAATCAATCTTTGAAAAATACTTTGCTCCACTCAAGCAATCCATCAGATCATCCATCCTTGGCAATGGAAATATGTACCTAATGGTTATCTTATTGATTGCCCTCGAGTCAGTACATATCCTCCAGCCTCCGTCTTTCTTTGGACTGAGTACTGTTGGAAAAGCACATGGACTCAAGCTTTCCCTGACCAAACCTTTGTCCAACAACTCCTGGACTTGCCTTTTAACTTCTTCATTCTCTTGCGGTGTTAGTCTGTACACGGCTTTATTCGGTAAACTGGCTCCTGGTATGAGATCAATATGATGACTCACACTTCTAATTGGTGGCAATGAATGAGGTAGTTCGTCCCTACTATGTCAACGAACTCTTCCAGCACTTCTTGAACCTCTTCTGGTAAATCATCTACCCTTGTGCTGGTCAAAATAATTCTCGGTTTCCTGACCACAATGAACTGTGGATCCTCCTTCTTCTTAACCTCTGTAAGAAGTTCCTTCCCACTCATGAGAAGTACAATGTTTCTTACTTCCAGTTTCACCTCCTTATCTTTGATCGGAAGCAACATATGTGTCCTCCCATTCTTCTTCAAGGTGTATGTGTTCATTCTCCCATCATGAATCAGATTCCTGTCATATTTCCATGGTCTACCCAGCAATAGATGACAAACATCCATAGGAATGGCATCACATTATATCTTATCATTATATCCTCCTATCTTGAATTCAACTAAACATTGTTTAGTGATAGTTACTTGATGTCCTTTCTGTAGCCACAAAACTCTGTATGGGCTTGGATGATCAGTCGTTTCCAGCTCCAGTTTTTCTACCATCTCTATAGAAACGAGATTATCCGTGCTACCATTGTCTACAATGACCTTGCATACCCTGTCCTTGGTCTTGCAAGCAGTCCAAAAAAGTCTGGTCCTTTGGACTGAACTCTACACCTCCTTCTCGGGTGTCAAAAAGACTTTTGGCATCATCAGCGATCTTCCACCTTCAATGTCTTCTGCCTCAACATCTCACCTCTGTCCTTTGGTGATGTGAGCTTCTCCACTCTCCTTCTTTTTATCTAGAAACTCGTAAGACTTGTGCCCATTCTTTCCACATGTGAAGCATGTGATTACTCCACCTCTTCCTCTTCCTCTACCTCTAGTACAAGGAAAAGTATTGTTGTCAGCATAATCTCCTCTCTACTCAGTATGCTGCCCTCGCTGTGAGGTTCCACCTCTCTTAGTTCGAGTCTGAGGTTTCTTTCAATCCTCCTTGGGCTTCTGATATTTATCTTGGGCAACTGATTTTCCTCTGGGATGACTTCAGCCTCAGCCTCTCTGACTCTGCTTTCGACTCAGCTTCTCTTCCTCTTTCAGATCCATCTGATAAGCATCCTCCACTGTTCGGATGGTTACCATGCTTATCTCATCCTGAATGTCATATCTCAGGCCATTTAGGTATCTGACAAATTTTTCATCATCGCTTTCCCGATGACCTACCTTGATGTTCAGTTTATAGAATTCTTCAGTGTATTCTTTCACTGTCATCATCTTCTATCTCAGGTTCAGCATCCTCCTGAACAGAGTAATTTGGTAATCCCTAGGGATGAATTTTGCCTTCATCTTTGCGATCATTCTGTCCTAGCTCTTGATCTTTTGCTTGCCTTTGTAGCGTCTGTCATCTTGTAGTTCATCCCACCACAATGTTGCATGTCCTTTCAATCTCGTGACAGCATGCTTGACTTTCTTGTCCTCTTCGACATCTTCGTAGTCAAATTATGTGTCTAGAGCTCTAATCCAGTCTAGAAGCTCCTTTGCATCTAGATTTACCTCATAAACTGGAATGTCCATCTTTGCTCTTAAACCCATCCTTGCAATAGCTTTGATCAAACGCTCATTTGCTGCGTCTTCGGCTACAACTTCTTCTTCATGTTCAACCTCAATCTCGCTTTCAGAATCACTAAGATCCCCCACACTGGTTTTTCTTCTTTGCGTTGTCTCCATGTCTTCGAGTCTGGCACGTAGATCACGCATCTCTCTCTCCATGGTTGGATCTGTCATCTTCCTGCCTCTTCTTCTCGGCATTTCCCTATCCTCTGGATCGGGTGATTGTCTATCTCTTCTCCTTGGTGGTATGGTGAATCTTCTCTCTGCTACAGAAAGCAAAGAATCTTTCCATGCTCTGATACCAGATGATGCCAACGTCCCCTGCTTCACAACCTGCAGGTCAGAAGGTTCACATTAGCACAGGATCTTTTCCTTCGCACGGCCTGAAGAACTCTAACTGGTTCTTCTATTTCCCTATCAGGAAATCTGCACCCATAACAATCCTCGTGGGATCCCCTTTTTGAACTTAGGAGATCGGACTTCACGATTTCGCGAGGTCAGTGGTCGAGCATCGGACTCTTGAATCCCCAAAACTCGACAACCAGTCAACGCTGGCCTTTTCCTTTTCTTATCGGGGTTTTCCTTATCGCGATTTCGACACTCGTGATGCCAAACAACTCGGTTCTCCGACTCCCGACTCCTGACTAGCCGAAACTCTGACACACGCGTGGATTTGACTTTTCAACACCTTCACTCCATCGACATTTCGGATTTTGCAATATCGTGAATCCTGATGCAAATGTTTCGGAACTTCTCACCGTGAAACCCCGAAATAGCACGCCACCTGTCCACTGATTAACCCTTGTGGCCTCACACTGTTCTATTAGCCATCGGGATATTGCGTTTCGCGATTTCGCGATTCCCGCTGAAATGTTCACGGGACTTCAACCCGCGAAACCCTGATATGGAATTCCACGTGTAAATCTGACGGTCCTTGTGACTCGGATCTACGGTCCTGCCCCTCCTAAGCTTGGAACCCTTTTGGAATACACGCCGTATCTTCCCTGCTCCTTCGTGAGATCTGACGGCTCACAGAACTTTGTGAATTCTCCCAAGAGAATTCCGACCGTCTGTTCCTCCTTCCTCTGAGAATTTCTGCACAACAAACCAAAGTGCTTCTCTCCGAGGAACTCGTCTTCCCGCGGCACAAACTTATGATTCCTTCTTACAAACTTCCAGTCACAGCTTTCCTTCGCTATCCTTCAACAGTTCAGAAGGCCTTATCCTTCCTGAGATTTTTCCACGACTCTGTGTCCTCATAGAAAACCCCTTGCACACACTCCTTGCGGCAGACTTCAGACACTTCCAAGTGCTGAAAGCCTTCGACCCTGCGCACACTTGCAACAACAGTCTCTAGATACTTCACTCAGGTCCACAACCCCTGAGACTTCTCTTGGCCTACACACTCCTTGCACGGCTCCTGTGCCAACTGCACTTTTTGAGGGAATGAGAACAAAAGTAAAACTATCTGAGCTTCAGAGACGCAACCCTGAATTCTTGTCAACACACTCCTTGCGGACACTTCAACTGCACTCCTTTCAGAAACTCTTACTCAGATAGAGAAACAATTGAAACTCATTCCATTATCCTTTCCTCTCAGATTTCAAACTCAAACCATGAAATCATATACACAGCATATAAAGCAAATGTATAACAGGAAGTAAACATTCATGAGCATATCATCAACATCAATACACAGAGAACAAACACGACGCCATGAATTTGAATCCAAGCATTTTCTATTAATTCAAATATCTGTACATGGGTGTTCTTACACAACTCTCTGCATCTGTCTTCTATGCTCTTCTTCCTGATCTAATGTTACAATACACAATGAGGGTGTCTATATCTCATTTTCCCTCTTGCGCTCTAAACTGTCTAATCTAGAATTAAATTCTATCTACCTGCATTAACTACTTTAAATGCCTTCTACCTACTAAGGACGAGAGAAAATGGCTCAAGGTCCATTTACATTATACAAGTGCGCCTTCATTAAATTGCCACATTTATGCTCGCGCATCAAATCCTAGAGAAATTCAAAAATTGCGCTGGCGCTTGCCCAGCTGTCTTTTGCTTTTGCGTTGGCTCGCTTGATGTTGGCGATGCTCCTGCATCAATTACTTACAAAAAATACTATTTGTAAGTTTACAATAAATGTCGATTTCAAAGTTGAGTTGATATTCAAATTTGATGATGCTTTGAGTCCTTGATTATGAGCTTGATGTGTCCAATGTTGATGTGATTTCCAATTTGATATCTTTGTTGCTTCTTGATTACTTTGCTTGATTACTCATGCTTCAATGTATATGCTTCACTGGTACTAATTGTGTTCTTACATTAACTTGTTGTGGATTTCATGTGTGTATAGTTGTACAATAAATTATAAGCGTAGTGTCAAAACTCGACACAAAACACCATGAAAACAATCAAAGAATCATTCACCATCACACAGAATACAAGGTGTACCTAAGATCCCCTTATTCAATTTTGGGCAGATCTAGGACACAGAGAAAAAACATTTGACTTTATTTGAGATGTCTTCTTGGTATCATAATGCTGCACCCTTACTAATTACAATCCTGAAACCTTTCACCTAATATAACATATACTAGGTTCCCTTCCCCAAAATGGTTTTTACAAAATAATGATTCCAATCATCCTCACTCCTAACTCAGTAAGAGCCCAAGTATCCTTTTACAAAATAAGATTTTCACCACCTAAAAATCCTTTTACAAAATAAGATTTTCATCGAGCCAAACAACTCTTAAAAGTTTGCAACCTTGCACATTCCTTATTATAAAGCATAACCTTTGCAAATGCCTTTACTTTTCAAAAGTTTGCAAAGTCCTTTATAATTTTAAGTAAGGGATAAATTGAACTTTATAATAATCATCCAAGGATTATTGAGATGCTCCTTTTTCCTTTTAATATCCCTCCTTCTCCACGTGTGACTACAACTTTATGAATTAATTCTTTTATTTTACTTATGCTCATGAAATTCAAATGTGCACACTTTCTTTATTAAATTAAAATGCACTTACGTGGAGAAACTTGAGTGCGTTGAAGATCACGTTGCCCATCGAATGTGAAGGAAATCACGTGGATATCGGAAAGTTGACTACATGCGATATTGTTGTTGGGATTGAGATCTTTGGTGTGAACTTTGGCTAAGTTTCCTGCCGCATACAATCCATCTGAAGCTTTTGGTTTTTTTCAAGCAGTGCATGCTTTTCATTCTACAAAGGCATCAACAAAGAATAATCGACCAAACCTTGGCACAAAATCAGATCTGGATCACTGTATTAATGAATAGATCGATCGCTTGCTGAAGTAGCAGATCGTTGCATTTGGATTAAAGGATGTTTCTGAAGAAGACTTGAACATTAATTGCGTTGAAATTTCTAGAATACTTGAAAATCATCAACAGGAGGAGTTGGGTAGTGATTCGATATACGATGATGTATATGCCTACGAGATTTCCAGAAATCTTCATGAAAACCATCATCTCCATAGACTGCAAGAAGCTGCAGCAGCTGAGGGGGAAGAGGAGGCGAAATGAAAGATACCCCACATTGAAGTTTCAGAAAATAACCAACGTCTTCAAGTACAGAAGAAAACCAATAACTAGGAGAGCTTTATTTGTGATGATTTCCCCGTGAAATTGTCTTTGGGTGACGTAGATATCAAGAGGGATCTATTTTCATATTCTTCAATAGGAAAGAGATCAAAACGATGCCTCCACGCAAAATCATGGAAGAATTCGGTATTGAAAAAAAAAGAAAAGAACTACCAGTCAAGCAATGAAATTCAATCTATATGGATTGAAAAAGAACTATGTCGTACCCATTACCATTATGTTTATGGAATGTGTGTCCCACAATCGCCTTGAATCAACAGATCTACAACTGTGATAATTTTTCTTTTGCTTTCAAAGCCAGTTGGGAAACCATAACAGCCACTCCACAAACAAAGGATCAACAAAACGTCTAATTTCTAGTTATTGGGAAGATCCAAGTTGTTGACTTTCCAAATCATAGAGCAGATCTGTGCACAAAATCTTCAGATATGAGCATTTGACTAGCAGCAAGGCGCCAATCCATTACTTTAGATCTCCAACACCATAGTGATAGGCCTTCAATTGCATATTTCAAACAAATTCACCTTCCATGGATCACCACCATGGCTCTCAAGATTAACAGGCCCTTAAGAAATATAAGACCTCTGATACCAATTGAAGAAATTGAGCATAAGAATATTAGGACAAGAAGATTGGCGAAAAAGGCCTCAAGCCATAATTCTCAACATTTTATTCATCTTAATGATACAAATATATAATACAATAATGAAACCACCTCAATTGTTCTCACATTGACACCTCATCAGGAGATAAGATAGGATGAGACAATATAAGAATCTAGAAACACACTTAGGATAAAAACTATGTCCTAGTATGTAAAATATACAAAGGTGGTATACTAAGAATTAATGATTGTATATGAGAAAGAGGCTAACATCAACATAATGTTAGGGACTTTATGATATATGGTGACTCCAAGTTCATAGTGGCATGGTTGGAAGGATCGTTTGCTTCTAGAGACACTTCTTTGAGATAAATTATTCCTAGATCTAAGGATCTTGCATAGAGTCTTCAAAATATATGATTTTATCATATTTGTAGGGGAAATAATCAAGACATTGACAAGAAGGTCAAAGAAACAATGTAGTTGGATGCAAGGGTAGTCAATTTTTCTACATATGTTTTGGTTCGAACCCCCTAATTAGTTTGAACCAAGTATTAAATTGGGATGAATATCTATTATGATAGTGGATGGATGGGGTGGTAATTATAAGTTGACACTAAAATTGATACAAACATCAAGCTTATTAATAATGGGCTCCCATAATGGTTACCCTTGGGTTTGGTGGGATTTTCATCCTCAAAGATGATAAAATCTAGATGAGGAAATTGGTCACTATGGGAGAGGAAGAGAACTACGATGATCTATAATGCATTTCACAACACTCAACTTATTGTCAAAAACATTTTTGAAATTGATGACACTCAACACAATGGGCAATGAAAGAGTAAAGAGGGGCTTAATTTTTCATGGTCCAAAACACACCATCCCAAAATTCTATTAATTAGCACAAATGCATGTGGCTCAACATTTATTATTAAAAGCTTACACCAATTAATGAAGCAAGGAATTAAGGAGGACTGTCTTCATAATGACCAAAGCACACCAACCCAAAATTTTAATAATCAACACAAATACATGCATATAAACATTTTTTATTAAAAAATACAAATTAAAAAAACTCCCTACCTAATAATTTTTTTTAGTTAAATATAAAAAAATGTTTTTTAAAAACTTACCATATAAAATAGTATAAAATAGTGGTGGTTTTGAAGATCTCAAATATACATATTATCTCTCAAAGTTTTTACAAATTATTATAAAATAAAATATTTTATATTTTTCAACTAAAATATATTTAAAAATACTTAAATAGCAGAGATATAGATTTATAAATTAAACATTGGAAGTTTTTGAAAGATTGAAATTCAATATACTTTTTGATTGTCACTAGACATTATCAGTTATAGATAATAATGTAAGAGTAAGGGAATCTCATGGGGTTGAAGTAGGGATGTGGATGGAAACATATAAACCTAATTTCATATTTGCATTTTAATTGGAATTTTGTATTAATAATCAAATACAACATTTCCTATAACTTAAAACATTTTTCAAATAGTATGAAAGAAGGTAAGGTGAAAAGCATAATAACCCCAAGTTTCCTACACCCTAAAACATTTTTCAGATAGAATGAAAGTGAAGGTAAGTTGAAAAAGATAATAACCCCACACAAAGAAAAAAAAAGAAAAACCCTAAAGCATAATGACATATGGAAAGATACTCAAATCAAAGAAAAACTAAAAGTTAAAAAAATGATGGAAAATTTTGTGGTGGGTAGACAACTCAAGTTTCATATCAAATAGTATGAAAGTGAAAGTAAAAGTGAAAGTAAGGTGAAAAGAATAATAACCACATACACAAAGAGAGAAAAGCCCTAAATCATAATGACAGATAGAAAGATATAAAAATCCAAGAAAAATCAAAAGTAGAAAAATTGATGGAAAAATTTGTAGTGGATGGACAATTCAAGTTTCATTATTAATTGGTTAAATTTTAATATTTTTTGTCTAAATCTTGTAACATAAATTTACACTAAATCACTATTTTGTTTTGTTTAAAATCTATTTTTAAATACAAAGATAAATTACATACTAAAAAACTCCTTAAAATACTCTAAAAGTACCATGAAAAAAAATATCATCTAAAAAATACCAAAACATAAAACTTTTAAACTAAAACATTTATAATGCCCCATCCACTTCTATTTTTACGGACGCGGTAGAGCATCTCGTCCTACAAGACGAGTGCGAATATCCTTCGTATTATTGTCCTCAATACATGTGCAGGGACCACTTCATCTTGTGGTGCATAGATGAAAGGTAAAGTACATCTTTTCAATTAATTGGATGGTGGCAAGTTGTACACCATATTCACTTCACCTAGACACAGATTTTTTTCTTTGTAGTATAGATTAAAGGCTAAAGTTCAGTTGTCCGGGCTCCACCATGTGTACATCTTCTCTTCTCATGTGCGGGGACCACTTCATCTTGTGGTGCATAGATGAAAGGTAAAGTACATCTTTTCAATTAAGTGGATGGTGGCAAGTTGTACACCATATTCATTGCACCTAGACATAGATGTTTTTCTTTGTAGTACAG
>ML821726.1:0-13024 GCA_009831015.1 Picea engelmannii | reverse complement strand
GAGCGAGGAACAACAGAGATTTAAGGAGAGTGTTCATAAGGTATGTCCACTATCCATTTCTCTTAGTTCATTCAATAGTCTAGATCTAGGGAAAGAGTAGTATTCTGTCTTGTTTTGTTCTAGATCCAGGTGGATCTAGGGAGGTCAGTTTGTGTTCGCACTCACGGACTTATCCTATAACAATAACCTAACTGGCCTTACTACAAAACATTCTTGTGAGCTCTTCTGTTTGCATTCCTTCAACCAGTCATATCCACCCAGAGAATTTGAATCTTTAGTAAATAAGTTCCTACAAGCCTGTGGTGGATTGCCTTTATCTTTAAAGGTGATTGGGGCACTTCTTAATGGAAAAGACACATCTTACTGGGAAGACCAGTTGAATAGACTTGGACGCATACTTCCCAATGAGATAAAGCAAAAACTTCAAATAAGTTATGACGCACTGGAGAGGGAGGAAAAACAAATATTCTTAGATATTTCCTGTTTTTTCATTGGAGAAGACAGGGATATGGCCGTGAGAATATGGGAAAATGGTTTGTGTGGGTTGCGAAATATACAGGACAGATGTCTTGTAGAGGTGAATAGTGGAAACCAGATAAAAATGCACGATCACCTTAGAGACATGGGAAGAGAGATTGCTCAAGCTTCAGTATTGCCGCGTCGTCTTTGGAGTTGGACCAGGAACGACATGGAATATCTGTTGCAGAAATCATCGGTAAGTACTGAATCTTTCAAAGCTAAAGAAAATTAAAATTATTGTACAGAAATCCGGATAGAATTTTTAAAATTTTCATCATTTTTCAAGACTGAACAGGTAATAAACGAAGTGCGTGGAATTAGAATGCTTGATCACATGGATAGTGATAGTGATGATGACAGCTCAGAAATGCCTTGGTACGAAAGGATTCCCGAACTATTCGGGAACTGCCTCACGAAGCTTTGCAATATGCCACGCAATACGCAGTATCCTTTTCATGGTACTGGTATTTGTATGAGCAACTTGCAACTTCTTGATACTAAAGACGTTCTATTGGAACACATTTTGACAAAGGTGCAATTTTCACATCTCATGTGGCTGTGCTGGAACAACTGTCCCTACTCTTCCCTACCTTCCTGGATTTCAATGAAGAATTTAAGGGTTTTACAAGTGCAAGGGAAGAAATTAAAAACATTGTGGGAAAACAAATCTCAGGTAAATTAGGATTTGTTGAATTAAAATTTGTTGAATCCAAGACGAAGCACATTCCAATCAAGTATCACTTTCTATGGGAACAGGTTGCAGAAAAGAACATCAGAGTTGAGTATGTGGGCACAAAAGAACAAGTGTCAGACATTTTTACAAAACCACTTCCACGGGAAGCCTTTGAATATCTTCGCCAAAGACTTGGAGTTATTTCTACTCCAAAATGAATGCTTTTTGAATGCTTATTTTATGTCTTAGATGTACACGAGGAAGCACCATAAGAGGGAAATTTAGTCAGGGGGAGAAGCCCCGGATGGAAATATACCTTTGCCATTGATAACAAAGGGGGATAGATTTATCATATGCAGAGGACAAAGGAATGGTTCCAAGGGGAGCATGAGTGATATGATTTCAGTATTGTATCAGAGTGTTGCCATCAATGCCAAAGGGGGAGATTGTTGATTAAGGTTGGTTGTCATTGATGTCAACCCTTGAAGAAATCCCCGTAGCACAAAGGTTTGGGTAATGGACACAAGATTGTTTGATGTAAATATGACTCATTATTGTTTTGTCATGGCTGATAAGAAGTAAATATGGATGAACTCCAAAGTGGTCCCCTTATGGTGAAAGCCCTCACGGGAAGACGCTTTGCAGAGTAAGAGAACCCATGCTTAATTGTGGAATAATGAGATGGATAGTGCTTTTCATGCCATTTCCAGTGGTATGTATAATGTCACATAACTCCTCACAGTTAGAGAGTTATGACCATGTGAAGTTGGAGAACCCAGGTTTGGGTGATGGACCCAAGTTTGTTTGATAGATAACGGTATGATTTTTGTTATATTTGAAGGTAATACTATTCTATATGTATAGTACATGTCATTCCATTTCTGGTGGTATGTGGAATGTCACATAACTCCTCACAGTTTGAGAGTTATGGCCTTACGAAGTTGGAGGACCCTCATATGTCATCTAGAAGCCCCAAAAGGTCAAAGTAGTCAAAGTGGTTTAAGAGATTTTAGAAGGTAAATAATAAAGTGAAGTGATGACTGTATTATAATTCAAAGTGAATACAAAATAAATTATTTCAATAATAAATTTAATGGAGAAATTAGAGGTGGTTTAACCCTAAAATAAGGAAAGTGGGCCAAGTGACCTAGATGTTTTTAAGGAATCTACTTGGAGAGTATAAATAAGAGGCAAGGCTCTCTCATTTTAATCACACTTGAGAATATCGAATATCTATAGGTTTCTGAGGTAAACAAGGATATCTAAGTTGAATTTCTGAGGGAAGGTGAATAAAAAAAGGATAAATTATTTTGATGGTGCTTTCTAAGGTATGTTATTTACAGATCATCTCACCATTTTCGCTATAACTGTTTTTCTATAATTATTCAGACCGCGAAATTGCTATTACATTGAGAAAAAATATCCAAGTATCTGTGGTAAAATATTCATCTTGTGTGTCGTTGTATTTTTGGAGATACACTCCGTGGAAAATAGGGTTTGTGGCTAGTCCTGAAACTAGTCAAAAACAAGTGTTTCGGGTAAAAACATTATAACTTCTTCATAACAGATCCAAATTCAGTGAGACAAAATGTGTTGGTTATGGTACAATCTGTAGTATGTTTTGCAACATTTTCATATCAATTCAAAAAATATTTCGTGCGGGGAACGCTCTACAAGGTCTCTCTCTAGAATAAGCCAGAATTCAGCAAGGTATGCCATTTTTGCTATAACTCCTTTTCTTAGAGGTTCCAAATAGTGACACCTAGAGGAATTGCATAAAAACCATTGAAGAAAATTGTGTATCATTTTCAGATCTTTATACATTACAGGTTCAAAGTTATGACTACTTCACGTTAGGGTTGTTGACTAATCCAAAACTAGGCATGTGAGACTAAAGAAAAGTTTGATGAAAATGATAGACTCTTGTTGTTAAAGTTAAGGAAGGTTTGTAGGAATGTGATCATATACACCAGGTCTATTACAGAGCTACAAATCATATTTGGATGATGAAATTGATGAGGGATTTTGGTTGAGGAACATGTTGAGTACATAGTTGAGACAAGTAGTTGATGAGTTGGCACATACATGAGGTGTATAGTTGATGATGTTGGTACATATTGATGAGTCATAGTTGATGAGTAGTTGACACATGATTGGTACATACTTGGTACATGGTTGGATGCACTTGTTTATGGTACAGGTTGATTACAGGTTGTTTGGTACAAGTTGGTGCATGGTTGATGCACTTGTTTATGGTACAGGTTGATTACAGGTTGAGGTACAGGTTGATGCATGGTTGATGCATGGTTCAGATTTATTGGTACAGGTTTACAATAGTATATCTCACAGTGATAGTGTGACAGTGGTTCCATCATTCTACTTCTACTTCAGGGTGGCAAGACGAGGCACAAACATGTGGTTGTAGCCACCTTTCGGTTGTAGCCGAAGAACATAGGGGGTTGTAGCCTCCTTCTGGTTGTATCCAGAGAATTGGGGAGTTGGAGCTTCCTTTAGGTTGTAGCCTGAGAAACTAGGGGGTTGGAGCCTCTTTCCAGTTGCATCTGGAAAACAAAGGAATTTGGTGCTTCCAATGAATGTAATTCTTCAATACATATAAGAAAAAGAATTATGTGGTTTTCTCCCGATTTGGGTTTCCACGTAAAACACTGGTGTACTGTGCATGTGTATGATTGTTCATTTGTTCATTGCTTATTTACTCTACAGTTATTGGATGATAAAGCTTCATTGATATAACACTTGGATTATATGGTTAAAAAGGATTAAATTGCTCTATTACTAATTCACCCCCCCTCTCAATAATCCAACAATTTCTTCGTTGAGACACTTTGTTCTTTATGCAATCTGCGTTCGGATTTGTTGTGTCTCTGGTTTAGGTGCTGGTTTCTTCTCCTTTGTGACTTTTTAGCCTCTAAAATGACGTCATGGGAGGATCAGCTGTGAGGTATGAACCGGAAAATATGGATGCATTGCTGCTATACCCAGATGTTTACCAAAAATTTCTGCAGGCTGGCTGGATTTCTTATTTTGAGAATCTATAAGGGTTTAATGAAGCAGAGGTATTGGAGTTCAGTTAGAATCTAACAGAAGGGTATTCAATGGTGCATAGGATGAGGATTCCAGTGACAGAGGAAACCGTGGATGCTGTGATAGGGTTGTCGACCACAGGAGAAAGGTGGTTTAGCAGAAAAGCACATCTTCCTAAAGCATAGAAGGGTTTTCTCGTGGACGATGAGCAAGTTTAGACCAAGGGCCGAGGTGTAGATGTAATTTCCTTACCCATACCATGGGGGAAAGTATCGAAATTTATAAAAAGGTACATTACATGAGAGGGAAGATATCAGGTAGTTTATTTTTATGATTTTATCCTACTGTCACATTTAAGACATCAAAAGCTAATAAACATCCCTTATTACCTTCTTCATTCCTTGCATAATATGGCTCACTTTGTCAAGAGATCAAATCATCCCAAGAATTGTCTTTCCAATCACAAACTTATAGGGTTGTTGATTTGTAGAGGAATGGGAATTCCTAATGACTCATTACCTGAAGTGGAAAAACAGCCAAATCATGTGCCTATTATTATGACTGAACCAGAACAACTAAACCCTATGCCTGTAGTTGTGATTGAGCCAGCAAGTGAAAACCCAATCCCTAGACCAAGTCATGAGCCTCAACCCTTGGATGCAACAACAATTGAAAACCCAATCCCTAGACCAAGTCATGAGCCTCAGCCCTCGACTGCAACAACAGTTAAAACCCCCACTTTAACTACCAGTAAGTCGACTCAGAGAACGAAACTCAAAACCAGAAGCAACTCTAATACCACTTAGTGAGGCATTGATAGAGTTAAACATGAAGAAACTCAAAACCCTTATGTTGCTGCAACAAAGTGTCCTGATTTTACTGATGCTCAGACCCTGCCAGATTTTGACATCAATGATACAAACCTGAGTGAGCAGCTAATTGATTTTATGGAGATAAGTATCCTGGGTTTTACCTTGTGCAAGGAATTTCAAGAAACCATTTTTTCACTGCAAACCGAATGTAAACAAATTGCAGCATCATCATCGGCTCCGCTTGATGATTTTGTGCATCACTCGTTGAGTGATGAAGTATAGATTATACAAAACCCCAACATTGCAGATTTTCCTCTTTGTCTAGTTGTTGAAGAACCCCCTCCTTCTCCTAAAGAAAAGAAAAGGAAAGTCCTTTCTTTTGTCTCTACATTACCTAGGAGGATAACTAGGTCAGCAAGCTCTATTAGAGTAGCAGTTGGATGGAAGCATATGGAATAGGAAATACCCATTCTTCGCCCATTATCCTCCATTGTTAAAGAAGTGACTGTTACACAAGAACCAGTCCCTTCCAACAACATGACTATGACACAAGAACCAGCCTCTTCCCAGAAGTTAATTGTTACACAAGAACTAGCTGCCCAGGAAGAGACTGTCCCACAAGAACCAGTCATGCCATAATTAGTTGTTACATAAGAACCAACTTCCTAGGAAGAGACTATCCCACAAGAATTAGTCATTCTAGAATTAACTGTTACAAAAGAACCAGTTACACAAAATAGAGAGGATAATGACGATGTGCCACATGCTCAGTTGTTTGCTCAAAATGAGAAGAAGATAAAGGGTACAGAAAATGCAAGGATTACTAAACTGATAAAGGAAAATGAAAGCTTCAAAGAAAAGTTGGATTCCCTAAAGAAGGAATTGCAGGTTGCTCGACAGAAAAACCCATAGGAGTCAACTTTGGATATATTAGCACAGGCAACAACTGTTATGAATGAAAATAAAGAGCACATGTGTTATGAATGTGGTAATATTTACTTTCAAGCAGGGTATAAAATAGTGAAAGTACGAGTCACTGGTCATGTTGAAGAACCAACCAATCTCTTAGTGAAGACAGAATATGACCTTACTGCTCCACAAGAACCAGTAAGGCAGAAGAGATCTCAAGGTAATAGAGTAGTTGTTGGTTTACCAGCAGCTTTTACACAAGAACCTTTGTTTCACTTACAAGTTGTAACTCAAGAAACTCAAACTGATTCTATTCTTTAAGACAAAGAAACTCAGACAGATTTTTGAAACAACAGATGTTGGGGTACACATAGGTGATTTGATTGCTTTTCCCCATACTGGTACTTAGCAATTGGTCTTAGCAATTTGCACTGGAAGAGTCACTTCCCTGACTTAGATTCAGAGTAAGGCTTGAATGTGGATTGCATGAGGACATGCAATGTCTTCAGTTGGGGGGAATGTTAGGATCCATAAATGTCCCTTTTTCAATATATCTTTTTCTCATTCAACCTTATCATTTATATGCTAAAATACCTAATATCATGTTTGCTAAGACCTTTTTCCCAAGGTATGAATCATTGATCTTGCTTTTGTATTCTTATTTACTTAACATGTTTGATTGGTATCGTTTCTCATATTTTATCCTTGAATGTTCAACTAATGATCAAAATGTATAGATTAAAGAAAAACAACCAAGTCTTGAAGAAAGATCGTTGTCGTTACACCAACTTTTATAGTTGTGCGCTAGTTATGCATGTTGTTACACGACTACAACAATCACGCACCTTTCTTGGAAGTTGTTACAACTGCTGCAACAGATTCCCACTAATCCTGAAAGCTGGTATATCATTCAAATCTGTATCCTAAAGACGGATCCTCAAGGCTATTACACGTTTTGGCTCACGCTGGTGATCAAGATCATTTCTAGATTTTGTGATGATAACATATTTTTTATATCATATGAACAGCTTGAGAATCTTCAATTCTCAAGGCTATTCTGAGTTTGTTTCAACTGAATGTCTTTGTCTTTAAATAATAGAGCTTTTGTAACCATTAGGTAGGAGAGATTAGCTATGGAACATAGAGTGAAGTGAATCATTTTGTATCTGAACATTTGGCGATTTAATAAAGAAGTGATTTGAGTTTCTCCAACCTACTGTAGTATTTTTGAGTGGATTCAATGAGAAGGAAAGGGCCCACCTTCCTCACAGACTCCCCTCTGTTGTGAGTTTTAGATTAACTGCTTTGATTGTTTACAGTTGTGTGATTTCTTTGTTTATGCATTGCTAGAATACATTTGTTGTTACAGTTTAGTCCCTTTTCTGTTAATGCACATCAATGTGTCTCATGAGAGTTAGAAACAATTGTTGTATACTGCTAGAGAATTTCTTTGAAAGTTAATTCCTTTTCTACATTAGATTAAATCTATGTTTTCAAGCAAAAGTAAATAGAAGTGTGAATTCCCTTTCTGCAATTAAGTAGACTTCCTTTCATCAATTAGCACAGAACTCTCTTCTATAAGATTAAGATAGAAAATTAGAATAGATTAGATAATCCAGGATTCTTATACACTCATCAAATTCTACTCCTGGAAATTAGATTTCAATTATGCAAGTGTGACTTCAATTCTGCAACAATATATTAGAACTCCAGCTGTGTCACCAACTTGTGTTAGTGTTCAACTTTTCAATTCTATTTCTTTTATTGTTAGTTTACTTTACTGCAACTTGATTAATGTTTGCTTTCATAATATAGCATAGACTGTGCACAATTATCTTACAATAACAAAAATTCCCTGGGTTTGACAATTCATATTGAACAACTTAATTATCTATTTATTTATACAATTAAAGTGCACAACAGTTGTGTGAGACAAACTTGCGCCTGGTGCCTGTTCGCACGGCGGAGTTTCGTGAGAAGGACCTATGGATAATTCTTGAAGATCTTAGCAAAGAATCAAAGAGTTGTGCCAGCTCGAAGAATGAGAATATACAGAGACTGGGAGGTCAACATACCTTATTGAGGTAGGGGTACTGCATCAAGTGGTATTAGAGTTGATTTTCGTCTATAGATTTCAAGTGAAGGAGATAAAGGAGACAATAGAACTCGAAGCTACACTCTACGTGTGAGAGACAGATGACACAATGCCACCGAGGAGACGAGTGGAACAACCTTTAGCCAATCAGGCTATAGAAAGGGAGATGTGAGAACTTCGTGCAAGATTAGAGGCGATGGAGGCAGCGTAGAGGAGGGCACCTGATGTTGGAGACATCAGCAATGCAGAGAGAGAAGAAGTAGAAGTCGAAGAAGCTATAGGAGAGAATGTTGTCGAAGAGTGCTTGCTAAGAGCGGTTGTTAGATTGGGAGCTAGAGGCAAGATAGAGGTCCCAATGTACGAAGGTAATTTGGATGTTGAAGAGCTGTTGGATTGTGTAAGAGCCATGGACAAATATTTCGACTATGCAGACATCGATGAGGAGAAAAGGGTGATACATGTTGTCACCAGAATCAAAGGACATGAAACACTGTGGTGTGATGAACTGAAAGCTAAGAGGAGAAGCAAGGGAAAACAAAATATAAAGAATTGGGACAAAATGGTAGCCAATATGAAGGAAAAATTCATGCCCAAATATTACCAGATCAATCTTTTCAAAAAATTGCCAAACTTGAGACAGAAGGGTATGACAGTTAAAGAATACATAGAGGAGTTCTACAAGCTGAACATCAGAACTAGACAAAGAGAGAAGGATGAAGAAACATTTTCCAGGTATATAAATGGCCTGAGGTATGAAATCTAGGATGAGATCAGCATGATGTCAGTAAGGATAGTGGAGGATTCTTATCAGTTTTCACTGAAGGCGGAGGAGAAGTTGGCTAGAAAAAAAAATCAACGAGGCAGAGGTAGAAGCCTAGTTCCGAACAAAGGGAACATAGTTTCCCAAGACAAGACACAAAATCAAAAGATGAGACTAAGAAACCACATAGTCACTCAGAAAGATGAGGAATTTCCCGAGGAAGACAAGATGGTGGAAGAAGTTCTTCCAGAGGAAGAGGAAGAGGCAGAGGAGGAGAAGTGAGATGTTACACCTGTGGAAAAGCAGAACATAAGTCTTGGGAATGTCCCGAGAGAAAGAAGGAAGGAGATTGTGAAGCACAGAGAATAAATGTTGAAGCAAAAGGAGCAAAGGATGGAACATCCCTGATGTTGAGAAAAGTTCTCTTAAAACCAGAGGCAAAAGTTGAGAAGCCAGTGCAGAGAAACAGTCTCTTCAGGACAACTTGCAAGACTAAGGATAGATTCTGCAAGGTGATAATTGACAGTGGGAGTACTAACAAATTAGTATCCACAGAAATGGTGTAGAAATTGGAGTTGGAGACAACTTCAGATCGGAATCCATACAAAGTCTCATGGTTGCATAAAGGACACCAGGTAATGGTTACTAAACAATGCTTGGTTGAATTTAAAATAGGAGGATATAGAGATGAAATTCTATGTGATGTAATTCCCATGGATGTATGTCATATATTGTTGGTAAGACCATGTCAGTTTGACAGGAATGTCATTCATGATGGGAGGAAGAATAAAGACACCTTGGAGAATAATGATAGAAAACACATGTTGCTGACAACAGAGGAGAAGAAAGAAAAAGAGGAAGCCAACACAGGCATACTTCTCATGAGTGGGAAGGAACTCCTGAGAGAATTTAAGAAAGGACAGGAGATGCAGTTTGATGTGGTGAGGAAACCTAGAGTTGTCCTTACAAGTACTTCAATGTATGATTTGCTGGAACAAATTTGGGAATTGTTGGATAATTTTGCAGACATAGTGGTGGATGAGATGCCTAACTCATTACCACCCATCAGAAGTATCAACCATCATATTGATATGATACTAGGAGCAAGTATTCCAAACAAAGCAGCATATAGACTGACACCTTGAGAGAATGAGGAGGTAAAGAACCAAGTCCAGGAATTTTTAGACAAAGAGTTGGCCAGAGAGAGCTTGAGTCCATGCACAGTGCCAACTGTGTTGAGTCCAAAGAAATATGGTGGATGGAGAATGTGTACAGACTCAAGAGCCATTAACAAGATCACCATCAGGTATAGATTTCCTTTTCCAAGAATGGATGATTTAATGGACTGTCTAAGTGGAGCAAACTTCTTTTGTAAGATAGATTTGAAAAGCAGATATCACCAGATAAGAATGAGAGAAGGTTATGAGTGGAAGACAGCCTTTAAGACAAATGAAGGTTGGTATGGATGGATTGTTATGCCATTTGTCTTAACAAATGCCCTGAGTACTTTTATGAGGTTTATGAATGAAATACTGAAATATTTCATTGGAAATTTTTTGGTTGTATATCTGGATCATATATTGATCTTTAGCAAGACTAAAGAGGAGCATATGAGACACATGACACAAGTGATGAGAAGACTACAACAGGAGAAGTTGTTGATAAATTTGAAGAAGTCCTCTTTTATGAAGATAGAACTTATTTACTTGGGTTTTGTGATCTCTTCAAATGAGCTGAAGATGGATCCAGAAAAGGTGAAAGCAATCAAAGAATGGTCATCACCAAGAAGCATGTTTGAGGTAAGAAGCTTCCATGGATTAAGAAGTTTTTATAGGAAGTTCATCAGAGATTTCAGTGGAATTTGTCCACCAATGATGGACACATTAGAGAAGAATCTCAAGTATTTTAAATGGAAAGAGGAGGCAGAGAGGAGCTTCAATACACTGAAGGAGAAGATAACAGAATGACCAATTATGTTCTTGCCAAATTTTGAAAAGACATTTCAGGTGAGATGCGATGCAAGTGGAGTTGCAATCAGAGTAGTTTTGAGCTAGGATAATAGTCTGATTTCCTATTTTAGTGAGAAGATGAATGAGACTAAGAGAAAATACTCCACACATGATAAGGAATTTTATGCCATAATTCAAGCCCTGAAGAAGTGGAGACATTACCTTGTCCCACATGAATTTGTCTTGTACAGTGATAACCAAGCTTTACAATTGATAACTAGACAGGAAAAATTGAATCAGAAGCATGCAAAGTGGATTGAGTTTATGCATAATTTTACTTTTGTCATAAAACATATTGTTGGGAATGCTAACAAAGTTATTGATGCATTGAGCAGGAGATGTTTGATTCTGCATGAATTTCAGGTGAAGACCTTGGGGTTTGAACACCTTAAGGAAATGTACAGTGATGATACAGATTTCAAGGAGGCATACGAAGCATGTGCGAATTGTGTGCTAAGAGGTAGGAGCTAGTGGGAAGATTATATGATTCAAGGGGGATTGTTGTTAAAGGGAAATCAGATATGCATACCAAAATGTTCAATGAGAAACAACCTTTTGAAGGAGAAGCATAGTGGAGGATTTGCTGGACATTTCGGCCATGATAAAACATTCGCACAATTGAGAAGTTCATACTATTGGCCAGGTATGAGAACAAAAGTGGTAAAATTTGTGAACAGATGCATAATCTTCCAACATGCAAAAGGAACAAGACATAACACTGGATTGTATCAACCATTGCCGATACCAGAGAAGCCTTGGGATGCGATAAGCATGGATTTTGTGTTAGGACTACCAAGAACGCAAAGAGGATGTGATTCCATATTTGTGGTTGTGGATATATTTTCAAAGATGGAACATTTTATCCCATGCCAAAAGACCAGTGATGCAACACATGTTTCAAATCTATTTTTCAAGGAAATTGTGAGACTTCACGGCCTACCCAGAAGTATCGTCTTGGACAGAGACACAAAAATTGTTGGTCATTTTTGGAGAAAACTCTGGAAGAAGTTGGGGACAGATCTATCCTTCATCGCATCTTATCATCCTTAGACAGATGGACAGACTGAGGTGGTAAATAGAAGCTTGGGAAACTTATTGAGGACTCTGGTCACTGAGCATCATAACCAGTGGGATCAGATTATGCCATAAGCATAATTTTCATACAACAACTCGCCAAATAGAAGCACTGGAAAGAGCCCATTCCAGATATTTCATGGAATGAAACTGTGAGTATTTGAGTTGAGAGACTTGGGACAAAGTGAGATCAAAAGCATTGGAGCAGAAGATTTTGCTGCAGAAATGCAGAAGCTCCATAGCCAGATCAGAGGACAATTACAGAACTCTAGCCAAGAGTACAAGCACAGAGTTGATGAACATCATAGAGAACTTCAATTTGAGGTGGGAGATCAGGTCATGGCACATCTCAAGAAAGAAAGGTTCCCTAAGGGAACGTATAACAAGCTAAAAATGAAGAAGATAGGGCCATGTAAGATCTTGAGGAAGTTTGATGCAAACGCCTATGAGATTGAGTTTCCAGATGATGTGGGCATATCACCCATATTCAATGTTTCAGACCTGTATCCTTACTGAAAATATGACACAGAGGGATCAGATGATCAAGATAAGATTCAGTGGGAGAAATAAATTCCTATAGCAGAAAAACCACAAATGGAGAAGATCATTGATCAGAGAATTGGCAAGAAGACCAGGAGGAAGACCTATCTTGAATATCTAGTTAAGTGGAAGGGGCACCTGACAAAGGATGTTAGTTGGGAGAATGAAACTGATATCCAGAAGCATGGAAAGTCGGTGTAGGAGCTCATGGACAGGAGTCCATGATTTTTTGTCCAAGGGGAGTATGATGCAGGAGCATCATCAGCAAGCATGCGTGGCAGGACAACTCAACGCCTGGGAATCATTTCAGAATCTCAAACGCTGGGAGTTACTGTGAATATTTTGGAGCTGATTGGAAAAATGGAAGAAGATCAAACACTTGGGAGTGGATGATCACGATTGATCTGGGAGTTTCACCCCGAGTCTTGAATGTAACTGAACTTAGGTAGCAGTTAGAGTTTTTTTCGTTTTCCGAGTAGACGAGTAGTCGGGGGGAACCCTAAGGACCCTCTGAGATAAATAGAGGTTTTGTACGCCCAAATGAGGTTGCTGCGAGTTAGTATGAATTTTCTGAGTTTTGAGTTATTT
>ML821725.1:102645-118135 GCA_009831015.1 Picea engelmannii | reverse complement strand
TTCTATTCTCCCCTTGTTCTTCCTTCTCATTTGGATTTTATGCATTCCAAATTAGTTGAAGTAGTTCAACTACCTCATTTAGTCAAGTTAACTAAAACTCAACTAACTTTTTGTTTAGGGGAAGAATTAATAATAATAATAATAATAATAATGGGTCTTTTATTAAATAATAACTAGTAGGTGGGACCCCTTGTGACACCCTTTAATTTCTTAACAAAATAAACATAATAGACAATCAATCAAACACATCCTTCCTTGTGGCTCCCATAACCATTTCCACAATTTGAAATTTAAATATCAACGATATTTCAAATTATATCAAAACTTGTAAATATCCACAATAACAAAAAATGGTTTGTTGTCCAAAACTTTCAGCAGTCCACTGTCCTCAATAAATCAACAATAAAACATAATAAAAAACTGTGTTTTTCACTTTGAGAGACAATTTTTCCTTTGTTGTTGCTATCCCCTTTTGACTTCCTGAATTATCCTTAGGTTGCATAGAACCTTGAGGCTTGATCTCACTGATGACATGGAAACAATCATCTCTCAAGTGCATATGGGATGATATGAACTTGGATGAGTCACTTGAAGGAGAGGAGGGGGCAACAATAGTTTTTTCTTTATCATGCATATGGTGGGCATATGATGGGCTTCAATTTTGAGTCTTTTGCTTGCGTGGGAGGATTGTACATGTGAGTGTGTAGGGGCAATCTGAACATTTGGGTTAACAGGTGGAGGAGGAGGAGGTAAAGACAAATTTGGCCAGCCACGATGGTGGGAGACTGCAAGGTGAACAATCTTAGACCATCTGTCATTCTCAGAAACTTCAGGTTGCAAAAAAACATAAGGGGGCACAGGGATATCAGGGACACGTTGGGGCTAGAAGGGAGGCCTCTCTGGCCTAGGCTGGACTATCCCTTGTCCAATCCAATTGAAAAATCCAGCTTGAAAGAGCTCATTTAACTCTTGAGGATCAACATCGAAATGTATTAAGAATCTAGGTCTTCTAGGCCCTCTGTTCCAGTTTCCTTTGCCTCTATTATTTCGGCCATGATTTCCTCTATTGAATAATCTCATCTTGTATGCAACAATTATTAGCAACTAGCTTCTTAAGTAGACCATACATGACATTCTCTTAATAGAAACAAAGGTTGGCTCAACAATCACATCAGACCTATGTAATCCAATCCATAAAATTTATTTAATAATTGTAAAATGAGTAGGGGGTGAAATAGGGTTCAGGAACATCTGAGGGGATTGTATTGAGCGAAAAAGTGATCTCATGACCGGGAGTAAGAACATGATTAGTTCTCGACAATTCATTAAATAATTGATTGTGCAACAATACCAAAACATATCAGTTGTCATCTATCTCTGTGTTATTTTTTATGATTGTCATACATATTTTTAATCTAATTTTAGTGAACAGGGCGTGCAAATTGAATTTGGGATCGTGTGGGGATTTGTAATGAGCGAAAAAGTGAGAAAATGAAAGGGAATTAGATGGATATTGTTCATAAAATAAATTAAATCAATCAACTATCATAACTCTGTTTCAAATTTAATCCAAAAAACATCCACTTTGAAGACCAAAACATTCATTGTTCCTCAATTGTATACAAACTGCTTGTTGTCTCAATAAAAATTTAATTTCCCAGAAATATTCAATTAATAACACTTTGTGTATTATAACTTATCCAACATTTCCAATTCAACAGTACTGTATATTCTAACGTTGATCTCTTTCCTTTTTTAAAACAACAAAACATGCACATCAATTTCTGTTATCTATGCCCAACATTCATCTTTGGTAATGAAACAATAATACACCATGATAAACAATCAATAGTCATTGTCCTCTAATCAAAATTGGGCCCAATATAATACACACGGGTGCCTTTTAAATCATGGACAGACTTAGAAGCATGCTCGAGGAACCAATCATAACACAAGGTCTTCAATCATAAAATTGACACAATCTTGAATCGACAACAACAATCAATCCCAAAACATAACCCCGAGCTTGATCTATGTGTGCATCAACATATATAAACTTATTTTTAAAACAAATAATAGCCTACACGATGATTCCCATAGAACCATATCATGTATGAAGCGAACATAACTAAATTGACACAGAGGAGTCTTCTTAAACTTTTGACAGAACCATGATCGTGCTTGGTGAAACAATCACTCAAAAGTGTCTTCTTATTTTTAAATGCAATCAAGATAATGTTGGGATTAAGCACATTAATCAAGACCATAGAAGGATAGCTCTTAGTTGTATGTAACCCTGCTTCTCTTTCTATTCGAACGAATTTATCACAAAGAGGACACATGTAATATCCCTAAGGCCGAACCCCAATTGTAAATGTAAATGCAAATGTACTTAAGCTGGTGAGTTGGCTGACATCATTTTGTATGCACCTTTCATGGCATAGTGCGTGCATGTACTGCGCAGTGAAATGATGAAGTGTGCACATTCCATGACATTTTGCGCAACATCTTAAGTGAACGGGATTGTGAGGCCAGCGGGCCTTTGTGTATATGTTATGTTTTATAGGCTAGTGAGCCAGTTATTATAAGCTAGGATGCTTATGTTTTTATTAGGTCGGAGAGCCTAGAGGTTAAAGGTCAGTGTGCCTATTTTTGTATATGTCTCATGATTAATATAAAATACATCGATGCGCGCAAACCAACCACGATAAAATATATGGGGGACTAAACCCCATTAGTTAGGGAAAGGGAGGGGCTAAGTTAAGGAAAGGGGCTAAGCTAGGGAGCTTAAGCCAAAAAGGAATATTATATTAATATTTATTAAATATAAAGTATGGATAATTATTTTATCCTAAGTTCTAAAGTTGGGGACAAGTGGGCCAATGTAGCTCCCAACATGACAAGTGTCAAGTTGGAGACATGCATACATATTGTTGGGACTTAGTTCATTTCCTATCATCTTTTCCATCATTCTTCCATCATTCAGCCTTTATTCCATGAGCATTCACACACCCATTGAGCTACCTTTCGTATCTTCATGACTGTATCTGAACTTGTATCCATAGCCATTTTGTGGTGGTGTATCTGGTTAGCTTGGGAGGTGGAATGAAGAAGCGAGTTGTCAGGCCCGTGGGATATTGAAGAGGTGGGTTGTTAGGCCTATGAGCAATTCTCTGGGTGAGAGAAGTGTTGGGAATTGATTTCCTGAAGGTGCTAAACTGCAGCTACAGTTCTCTAAGACTTCATGTCTGGCCTGTTGCTAAAGCCCAGAAAGGAAGTGGGGTAGTCGAAGGACTGTTGAGCAGAGAAGGCGCACACTTTCTGGGTGGGACACGCATGTGGGGAATGAGGGACTGTAGGTTGTTAGTTTGAGTTGGAACCTAAGACAGAGTCTTTCCTGTCGTCTATGAGCCTTTATCCTGGTTAGGAATCCCTTTACCCAGGTGGAGTTTAGTCCCAACTCGGGGGTGACTCACTGCTAAGAGTGATGGACAGTGTGGTTTAAGGCTAGGAGGTTCGTGGAAGGTCTGCACACAGTTGGTGACATTCTTACCAAGATAAGTTCCAATTGTGTGATAAATTTACATACTGCATTGTTATTTACGTGCTTATTTTTATGGGTATATGTGCAGTTATAACTGTGTTTACTTTTATGGTTATTTCCTGTATATTCTGCATGTATATGTTTACTGTTATTTCAATGTGAATCCGTGTATTTACAGATGTATTTATATGTTTACGTTTTATATATAATGCTTCCACAAGAGTTCTGTGTGTGTGTATTTTAATTGCATGCAGTTCGAAAATTTTATGTGGCATAGCTCAGTTGGATGTTGGGTATGTTACAGTATGTTCCACAGAAAGAACAGTAAGAGTTCTTTGGCGTAGTGTGGCCTAGCATGGATGGTCGGGGACGTTACAACATGGTATCAGAGCTTCAGTTTCAACATTGAGCCTGGATGGGCCAAGAAATTTGAGTTGAAGCAAAATGTCACAGAGGATTTATTTTGAACTGACCAAATTTCAATTCTTAGAGCATCAATGGTAAAAAGTAACAACAACTGTGCGGAATTGGGAAAAAGCCCCAATTTCTGTTGTTAAATTCATGAGAAAATGGAGAAATTCAGCTAAGGGATGAGATATTCCCAATTTAATATAGGTTCTAGCAAATTCAGATCTAGAATGGGTCGAATTTGAAATTACAGTGAAGCCATGACAGATGGAGTGAGTTTAGTGGTTAAAATTCTCAATTCGCGAATTGATTTTGGATAAATTCGTTCCAGAAATGCCAACTTACAACGATTTGTTGTTGCATAGGTTGAACTAGTGTTATCGGGGTGAAATTGAACAAATTTCATGGTTGCAGAATGTCTATGGTAAATTGGGGAAAAAGTTAAGCAAAAGCCTCAATTTCTGCAGCGGAATTCACGAGGAATTGATGTGCATAAAAATGAATGTGCACAGGTGGGCGCACTAAAAATGCATGATGCGCAGTGAAAATCTTGTGAAAGGTAAAATTCAGCATTGCACAGCAAGCTATTGGCGTGCTGGTGCGCGTGCTAAATTTTGGTGATGCGCGGAAAAATGTTAGTGTGCAGGTGTGCGCGCTAAAATTCGGTGCCGCAAGGAAAAATGTTAGTGTGCGGATGTGCGCGCTAAATTTCAGCGCCGTGCGGAAAAATGTTGGTGTACAAGACAGCACGATAAATTTAGCATTGTGCGGTGTGAACACACATAATAATGATGCGCGTGGTGTGCGCAGTGTTGGCAGAGCGCAGAGGAGTTTTGTTGGTGTGCGCACAATGTGGGTATATGTTGTCGAGTGGCAGTTTAGTTAGTGGTGCGCGCAGAGTTTTATGTGCAGTGGAGATGTACTAAACTATGGCATGGTGCAACGCAGAGAGTATAATGCACATGGAATATCAACACGCAACACAAAAACTGCGCGCAGAGGATATTGGCGCGTGACACAAAAGTAGTGCGCTCAAGGTATTAGCGCAACAGAAAAGTGATACACTGTGGTTTTAAAGTGCACGAAGCACGATTTAATTTTTGATGTTGATGCACATGGTAAATATGTGTGTACAGGCTGAAATTTGTGTGTGCAAAGTCGTTTGAAGGGTGAACAACAGCAGAAAACTAGTGATTTTTTGCGATGTTTTATATCATTTGAATGTCATCTTTTTGTAGCGCGTTTTTGAGGCCCTTGAGAGTGTTTTTAGCAACTCAAAAACCATAAGACAAAGGTGTACCAAAGGTAAATGTTGTCTCTATATCTCAATTAAAATAGCTCGGAGAGATCTTTCTAATGGTGTAAATCGTTCGTCAAACGGAGCTTTTATGAGAAAGTTACAGCGTAAACAATGAAGGGTAAGTTTTAAGAGCCAACTAACTTCAAAGAGCCATAACTTTCTGCTCCAGAATCAGATTGAGGTGCAGGAGCAGTCAATGGAAAGATATTGAACCATATAAGACATTTCCGGAGTTGAATTAAATTTCTGAGTATGTTAAAAGTGTTTAATATGGAAAAGAAGGTACCTGTAGCATATTAGTTACAATGTGGTATTTTGGCCTAGAACTTCAGTAGGTTGTAACTAGCAGCCAATTACCCAGAAAGAGTTGAAACTTGGACAGAGTGTCCATAATATGTATATGAAGAAACTCAATTGATATCTTATGAAAAATCCAAAGGAGTAGGTACAAAAATGCATAATTACAGAGCAGAATTGTGCCAAGTTGAAAAACGAACAGAAAAATTAATCGAAAAATTTCAAGTAGCCATAACTTTCTGCTCAAGACTCAGAATTGAGCTTGGGAGCAGGTGTTGGAAAGGTCTTGGATAGTGGAATATAAATATCCACCTATAAAATTGATCGGGGAATTAAATTTTCTAGGAAATCAGAAGAAAGAATTCTGATATATATTATTGAACCAGAATGGTTCATATTTTCATGAAATTGTTGAAACAATTACCCTGATAAAATTTTGTTGGTTGCACATTTTGCAAAGTTAAAAACAACTATGTCAGATCAGAATCAGCACAAATTCCATAGTAATGGAAGATTCATGGGGGACTTACAGTCAGGAGGATGATATTAGAGGGATGGATGTCCATTTGGGCATTGAAGGAACAAACTCCAATGGACATGGAGATGAAAGGAATTAAAACATGAATATGGAAGAGACCATTAAAAATTTGCAGAAGGATGTCCAAATCCATAAAGATGATAATGAAAGGCTTATGAAAGCCAAGGAACAACAGGATGACTTCAACATGAAGTTATTGCAAATCTTGAACAAAATAGAAAAGAAATTGGACAAGGAGAGTGGCTCAATCAAATCTAGAAGTCACAGGCCTCCTGATGAGAAAATAAGAACCAGAAGTGTTAGCATACATCATCACCACCAGTCCCTGAGGAATTCCAATAAGAGGGCACACAACAACTCAATTCCATCCCATGTTATAAATAATAAGAGGCCTGGGGTGGATGACATGCGAGGAGAAATGAACAAAATCAAACCTCCTACATTTGATGGTGAGCACAAAAATGATGAGATGCAGAAACATGGTTGCTAGGCATGAGAAAGTATTTGCAATTGCATAATTATTCTTCTCATGCAGAAGGTAGAATTGCTATCTATCAACTCAAGGGAAATGCATCCATGTGGTGGGATCAACTTGTGTAGGTGCAACACATTAAGGAGAAAAGTGTTACTTGGAGGGAATTCAAGAAGTATTTTGAGAAGAAATACTTGACTAAGAGATATTATGACAAGAAAATGAAAGAGTTCTTTGAACTCAAGCTTGGGAGTACGACAATAGATGAATATGAGAGAAGGTTTTTAGAACTGCTGAAGTATGTCTCTTTCATCAAGGATGAAACAGTTAAAATTCAAAGGTATTTGAGTGGATTGTCATCCTTCATCAGTGACAAAATACAGTATGATGATCCCAAGACTTTGGAGGATACCTTAAGGCAAGTTAAATTCCTATATGATCAACAAAAAGCAAGACCGACTTTCCAAAAAGCTTGGGAAGAAAAAAAGAAATTCAAGGTGGATCAGAGGAAGAAGGGAGCTAAGCCACCATTCTTCAGAAATAATACTCAGGGACAAAAAACTCCTAGAGAACCCAGAACAATTGAGATAGGGGGTCAAAGGCCAAGGTAGCCACGTATTCATTGTTGGGGTTGTAAAGGGGATCATGTTTTCAAAGATTGTCCTCACATAGGTGAAAAGGGGAGAATTGTTCACAATGTACAGCAAGCTAAAACAGTGGAGGACATGGGAAGAAATGTGCCAAGGATCTATAAGCCCTAGACAACAAGCAAGCAAAGTATCAATCACACATGATTGAAGTGGAAGGTATGATCAACAACCAAACCATTGTTATTTTAATTGATTCAAGAGCTAGTCATAGTTATATAGATCCTAAGATGGTAGAAAGTTTGCATTTGTCAAGAAGCAAGCATGGGAAATCTTGGTTGGTACAGCTGGCTACAGGAACCAAAAGAAGAGTTAATGAGATGATTAAGTCATTTCTTATGGACATGAATGGACTGAACACCAGGGAAGATTTGAACATCTTACCTTTAGGTTCCTATGACTGTCTAGTTGGAATGGATTGGTTGGACCAACATCATGTTATCCTAGACTGTCATAATAAGACATTTACTTGCTGGGATGAGGATGGGAACCAAAGGAAAGTGCGGGGAATTCCCAGGGTAGTAACCATCAGAGAAATTTCAGCATTGCAGCTGAAGAAATGTTACAGAAAAGGGTGTCAAATATTTGCAGCACATATGGAAGAGACACCTAAAGATAAGGTTCCAAATTTGGAAGATTATGCAGTCTTGGAAAATTTTGAAGATGTGTTTAGGGAGGTACCAGGAGTACCCCCAAAGAGAGATATTGATTTCTCTATAAATTTAATGCCATGAGCAGCTCCAGTGTCAAAGACTCCTTACAGAATGAGTACACCAAAGTTAAAGGAGTTGCAAATGAAACTTGAATAACTTCTGAAGAAGGGGTATATACGCCCAAGTGTGTCACCTTGGGGTGCCCCAGTCTTGTTCATAAAGAAAAATGATGGAACATTAAGACTTTGAATTGATTTCAAATAGTTGAATAAAGTGACTATTAAGAACAAGTATCCTCTAGCAAGGATTGATGATCTTTTTGATCAATTGAAGGATGCAAAGATAGATCTCAGGTCACGATACCATCATGTAAGGATTAAAGAGGAAGATATTAGAAAGATCGTCTTTAGGACAAGGTATGGTCATTATGAGTTCACAGTGGTGCCATTTGGGTTGTCAAATGCACCAATTGTTTTCAAGTGCTTAGTGAAGACATTGTCTTTTTGGATGACATTCTTATATATTCTAAGTCAGAGGAAGAGCATGAACATCATTTGAGGATGGTGTTGCAAGTATCAAGGGAGCATCAGTTGTATGCCAAGTTGAGGAAGTGCTCATTTTATAAAAATAAAATTCATTATTTGGGGCATATCATTTCAAAAGATGGGATAGCAATGGATCTTGAGAAGGTAGAAGACATTAAAGAATGGTCAGTGCCAAAGAATGTGACAAAGGTAAGATCATTCATGGGTCTTGCAGGCTACTACAAGAGATTTATTGAAGGATTCTCAAAGATTGCACACCCAATCACTTCCTTACAAAAGAAGGGTGTGAAGTTTCAGTGGACATTGGATTGTGAAAGGAGTTTCCAACACTTGAAACAATTATTAACAAGTGCTCAAATACTAAGGATTGCAAACCCAAATGAAGACTTAATTGTATGCACAGATGCATGTAAAGAAGGACTTGGTGGAGTCCTCGGTCAAAATGGGTTTGTTATATGTTATGAGTCAAGGAAGTTGAAAGAGCATGAAAGACACTATGCCACTTGTGATTTGGAGTTGGAAGCCATAGTGCATGCCTTTAGGATATAGAGACACTGCCTCATGGGAAAAATGTTTGAGCTAAGAACAGACCATAATGGTCTTAAATATTTATTTGATCAGCCAACTCTAAATGCTAGGCAAACCAAATGGTTAGAATTTCTAAGTGAATATGACTTTGATATAAAGCATATCAAGGGGAAAGAGACCAAGTGGTTGATGCACTCAACAGAAGAGTGCATGAATTTCATGCTACAGCCATTAGCATGTACCAATCATATTTGAAAGACAAAATTATAGAGGCTGCCAAATCAGATTTGCAATACAAGGAATTAGTGGCAAAATTACAAGAAGTTATTTTGCAACAGGAAATTGAAGATTACAAGCTAGATAATGATGAAATTCTCAGGTATAGGGGCAGAATTTATGTACCAAATTCCCAGGAGTTGAAAAATCTGATATTGACAAAAATGCATAATGTGCCTTATGCTGGGCACCTAGGATATCAAAAAATTGTTGCAGTTGTCAAGCATCAATATTATTGGCCAGGCATGAAGAAAGAAGTTGTTGATTTTATTGCCAAATGTTTGGAATGTCAAAAGGTAAAGGCTGAGCATAGACACCCAGCTGGTTTGCTACAACCATTACCCATTCCTAAGTGGAAATGGGAAGTTGTAACCATGGATTTCATTACCAAACTTCCCAGAACAAACAAGGAACATGATTCTATCATGGTAGTGGTGGATAAGCTTACTAAAGTTGCCCATTTTGTTCCAGTTAAGCTCACTCACAAGGCAACCAACATTGTTGATGTTTATATGAAGGAAATTGATCGATTACATGGCATACCCAAGACAATTGTGTCTAACAGAGATCCAAAATTTACCTCAAAATTTTGGAAAGGATTATTTAATGGATTTGGAACAAATTTGAATTTTAGTACAGCGTATCATCTAGAATCAGTTGGGAAAACAAAGAGGGTGAATCAAGTGATTGAAGATATGTTGAGGATGTATGTGATGGATAAACCATCAAAATGGGAAGACTACCTACACTTGGTAGAGTTGCTTATAACAATGGGTACCAACCATCTCTAAAGATGAGCCCATTAGAGGCACTTTATGGCAGAAAGTGCAACATACCAGTAAGCTGGGATAACCCAGCAGACAGAGCAGTGGTTGGGCTAGATTTTCTCAAGGAAATGGAGGAGAAAATCATTAAAATAAAACAAAATTTAAAGGTTACCCAAGCTATGCTGATAAGGGAAGAACTCACGGGGAATTTAAAGTGGGTGATCATGTATTCTTGCAAGTGAAGGCCAACAGAAGTTCCCTGAAGTTGGGAAACTGTTCAAAGTTGGAAGCTCGCTATTGTGGGTCATTTCAAATCCTAGAGAGGATCGGTCCAGTAGCTTATATGATAGCATTGCCTGCATCTATGTGTGTTCATAATGTATTCCACGTATCATTACTCAAGAAATATATAATTGATGTTAATCATGTTATTTATTGGAATGTGATTCAGGTGGAGAAAGAAGGCGCTTTTCAAGTGCATCAAGTACGCATTCTGGTCCGGAAAATCAAACAGCTCTAGAATCGAGCCATAGGGCTTGTAAAGGTCCAATGGACCTGGTACAGTCTTGAGGATGCAATGCAGGTAGAATACCCGCATCTTTTTTAGGATTTTTGAAATTTTGTTGTATATGGGTACATGATGCACTGAGGACAGTGCATAAATAAGGGGAGGGGATTGTAATATCCCTAAGGCCGAACCCCAATTGTAAATGTAAATGCAAATGTACTTAAGATGGTGAGTTTTCTAACATAATTTTGTATGCACCTTTCATGGCATAGTGTGCGCATGTACTACGCAGTAAAATGATGAAGCGTGCACATTCTAGGATACCGTGCGCAGAATGTTAAGTGCGCGTGATTGTGAGGCCAACTAGCCTTTGTGTATATGTTAAGTTTTATAGGTTGGTGAGCCAGTTATTATAAGCTAGGATGCTTATGTTTTGATTAGGTCAGAGAGCCTAGAGGTTAAAGGCCAGTGCACCTATTTTTTTATATGTCTCATGATTAATATAAAATACATCGTTGCACACAGATCGACCACGATAAAAGAGATGGGGGACTAAACTCCACTAGTTAGGGAAAGGGAGGGGCTAAGCTAGGAATATTAAGCCAAAAAGGAATATTATATTAATATTTCTTAAATATAAAGTATGGATAATTATTTTATCCTAAGTTCTAAAGTTGGGGACAAGTGGGCCAAAGTAGCTCCCAACATGACAAGTGTCAAGTTGGCGACATGCATACATATTGTTGAGACTTAGTTCATTTCCTATCATCTTTTCTATCATTCTTCGATCATTCAACCTTTATTCCGTGAGCATTCACACCCCCATTGAGCTACCTTTTGTATCTTCATGACTGTACCTAAACTTGTATCCATAGCCATTTTGTGGTGGTGTACTTGGTTAGCTTGGGATCTGGACTGAAGAAGCAGGTTGTCAGGCCCGTGGGATATTGAAGAGGTGGGTTTTCAAGCCTGTGAGCAATTATTTGGGTGAGAGAATTGTTGGGAATTGATTTCCTAAAGGTGCTAAACTGTAGCTACAGTGCTCTGAGACTTCATGTCCGGCGTGTTGCTGAAGCCCGGAAAGGAAGTGGGGCAACCGAAGGACTATTGAGCAGAGAAGGGGCACACTTTCTGGGTGGGACAGGCATGTGGGGAATGAGGTAATATAGGTTGTTAGTTTGAGTTGGCACCTGAGATGGAGTCTTTCATGTTGTCTATGAGCCTTTAGCCTGTTTCAGAATCCCTTTACCCGGGTGGAGTTTAGTCCCATCTTGGGGGTGACTCATTGTTGAGAGTGATGAACAATGTGGTCTAAGGCTGAGAGGTTCATGGAAGGTCTGCTCGTAGTTGGTGACATTCTTACCAAGACAAGTGCCAATTGTGTGATAAATTTACATGATGCATTGTTATTTACGTGCTTATTTTTATGGGTTATCATATGTGTGGTTATAACTGTGTTTACTTTTATGGGTATTTCCTGTATATTCTGCATGTATATGTTTACTGTTATTTCAGTGTGAATCCATAAATTTACAGATATATTTATATGTTTACGTTTTATATATAATGCTTTCGCAAGAGTTCTGTGTGTGTGTATTTTAATTGCATGCAGTTCAAAAAATTTATGTGGCATAGCTCAGTTGGATGTTGGGTATGTTACAGTATGTTCTGCGGAGAGAACAATAAGAGTTATTTGGTGTAGCATGGCCCGACATGGATGATTGAGGATGTTACAACATATAGTGATTCAACTAAGAGGAGGGAGACCGTGTCTTTAACATTTCCACCATTCATTAAACTGATAACCCAAAACTTGACAAACCCCAAAAGGTGCCCGAGGAGGTAGAGACAAGTCAGAGTCTAAGTCGTACTCTTAAAAATTAAATGCAGAGAGGCAACCAAAGCCTCCTTGACTTTTAAAAACTTGGAGAGATAATGGTTTTTCATATCCTCATATCCATTCACCATCGATTAACAACCAGAGGCCACAATACAATCTTGAAAAAGAAAAAGCAGTGAGCCATGCTCCTTTACAAAAAAAAAACACAGTCCTTCGACTTATAACTCCAAGCTCTTGACAGAATCATAAGTGAATGCCTGACTAGAGAATAAATTAATTTGTGCTAACCAATCCAAACACACACAAATGTCACTAACACTTTTTTGCAGAGAGGGTTAATTAAAACAATGATGGTTACTTGAAACCACAGAGGGATAATGCCTCTTTCCACACCCAGGAGGTCGAACAACTTTCGAAAACCATTGAAAATGAGGCCACCTAACGGTCATCATTATAGTAGGGATGAGAGGAGTGGTGAGTGGAAACTCTTCACACTAGTATTCATTCAAAACATACACATGCCTGCAGTAACATTCGGGGCCAACCAAGACTGAAATTTTGGAAAGATTTTAGTGAAAAGATAGTAAGGAATGGGCCATCATAAATAGTTTGGGGTTTAAACAAAATAAACACACCAACTGTCGACATTTTCTCTACAACTGGATAAAAATGACAACAATGACCGAGAGGGAAACGAGTTGACAGCCACTGAAATACAACCTGGTCATTAAAAAACCTTCAACCATAAAACACAGAGCTCATTGCACCATTGTCACCGTTATTTCACAGAAAACCATCATAAAAAAACAAATTGATCAATAAATAACCAATGCACACCCATTACTTCGCTTGCAAATGCCAATATTTCGTTGTAACCACAGAGAACCCAGAAAACAATACTTCCACACAGTAAAAAAAAACTCAAGAAAACACAAATTCCATGCATTCCTGAGCCACCATTTGATTCATAAAACAGAGAGTCCATCATGGATGGAAATCTCAGAGCCATACCTGTGACTAAATCGCTTCAATGGATAATTGGTCGAGTTTTCCCCTACCAATCCTTAAAATGTGGAGCTTCCACAACCAACAGAGAAACAATGCAACAATGTTAGGATGAAGGGCTCAAGGGAGGTTTGGAGTGAATTGTAGTAAATGCACGTCGCTTCCTCACCTGGCCCTATTCAATTCCATGCACGGGCCATCTCACTAACGTAACATTCACCACTAACATTAAACCATATTCAATCCCAAAATTCAATGCAATATCAATCATAAAGATCTAATACCATATTTATTGTATAGTGCGCCACCCAAGATATATCATATATATACATCAACCTCTTTCCATAACTCAATACGATAATCATATATCAATGTTACCATATGTGCCTCCATTCAACTTTTAATAAAAATTAAATAGTCCTTTAACCAAACCATAGTATAATAGCTAGGTCCAACACTTGTATTCATTCATTTGAAATTTATATGTAGTCTTTTACCATGGCCTTAGGATTAACACATAGTTCCTTTCTTTTTGTTTTGAGCTAGCTCTCATTTAATTGTCCTTTGCATAGATCATATATGGATAAGTAATCAATGTATGAATTAGTAATCAAGGTTAAAACATTCATAACAAAGCACTTGTAACCAACATGATCCTCATAACCATAGGACTGCCATGTATCGTAAGTAAACATCAACAACATTTATCCACAATGCATCAACCACCCATTTATGGTATCAAATGAGACCAAGACTGCATCATCAACTACATAGGACTGTGTAGGCAATATCATAACAACAACAACATGTAAGTGTAACATGTCTATTTTTGCACCTCTAGTCTACAAGGGGGTCCCACCTACTAGTATTATATTATTATCATAATTAAATAATAGTGCTTTAGCAATCCTTTGCGGGCGGAATTAATCATTGTGATTTTAATCGTCAACACACCTTCAGCCTGTTCAACAAGTATTGCAAACACTTTGCAAACACAAGTTATAGGTAAATTTGTCTACTGTTAAAAAAATAAACAAGCAATTAAAACTATTCATTTTAACAAAGAAGTTGGGAAGAACTTCATTTTTGTGAGTTATAACATCTTATATCATGATCAAATGAAAAAATAACGATGTTCAATTTGACATCGCCACATACCAGCCACGTAATCGTAATCCAATTTATTTCGTTCATTGTTACAATTATGTTATTTCAATGAATTCTCGAACAATAAAAATACGCTCCCATAAAATAAATTGACTCTCAAATCTAAATCTGTCCACCACAATTAATTAGAACAAAATAATTCAATTAAAATTAGTTGTAATCCATAGAAGCTCCCGCACAAAATCATGTCATACAGTACACAAAAATCACCTCAAAATTTATGAATCGTACTAAATTTAATGAAGAATCAAAAGTGAATATATATATATATATATAGTAAAATGAGTCTATATATTATATAATAAATATATATGGATATTGTATATATGTGTGTTGGAATAAACATTATAAATTTACAAATATCAAAAACATCAATAAAAAGTAAAACAAATCATGTGGTCCACAACTTTAAATGTCCCCAATTACCAATTGATATAGTAGCGAGTATGCACGTGTTTCAACCATCCACTAAACATGCATAATTAATAATAATAATCTAATTTTAAGGTCACGACCAAGCTGTTGGGACCACATATTGTACCTTTTTGCTCATACTTTTTGCCATTATTATACCCTTCATCACCTGTATTTAGACTCATATTATCACTTCATCTGATCACTCCAAGGTATACAACGTCCTTTCTCATCACTATATGTTTAATTTGTTTTGCATAATACTTTACATTACTTTTTGACCTAACCTTTGATTAGAAGTGCATAAGTGTCCATATTTGCAGAATGGTATTCAAGGCCGATGTTGAAACACAGAACTATCCAGAGGCGCTGTTGAACCGACGCTGAAACACGGAAGTTGCTACACAATCCGAGAACGCACATGCTGAAACGGAGCTTCTACACAGTCCGAGGATGCATATGCCGAAACACGAAGCAGCTACATGGTTCGAGGATGCAGATGCTGAAACACGGAGCTGTCACTCAGTTCAGAAATGCAGATGCTGAGACACAGTGGAGACCACCACGATGCTGAAACACGA
>ML821725.1:57943-102545 GCA_009831015.1 Picea engelmannii | reverse complement strand
ATTATTATTATTATTAATTCTTCCCCTAAACAAAAAGTTAGTTGAGTTTTAGTTAACTTGACTAAATGAGGTAGTTGAACTACTTCAACTAATTTGGAATGCATAAAATCCAAATGAGAAGGAAGAACAAGGGGAGAATAGAATGAGAAAGCATACTAAGGTTTGCTCTTAAGTTTTATTGAGATAGTTCAGTTTTCATTCATTCTTCAATTCATTAAAAGCCTAATTCTCTTTTATGACAGGAGGGTCCTATTGTAGACAATAAGGTTGAAAGATGAATCATATCATTGGGACACTTGTTTTCAAAGGTGTTGATCTATCTTTTATAGTTTGTGTAGACTTTTATGTTTATGAATTAAATTTCATGACTGATAAAGGATAATGTGCAGAGTCAAGTGGACAACAGTTTGTGGCAAGCTGATCTAGATTTTAAAGTTCAGTTTTTACTTCTTGTCAGAGTCCTTTTGTATGGTTTTCATAGGGGATATCTAAGTTTGACCTTGGTCCATAACCCCACATGGATTTTGTAAAGAGAACGATTCTTTTGATTTCTTGGAATGAAATAAAGCGATTGTTATTATATCTCATCTGTGTTAATATGTGACTTGGTATTTTTGTTTTTGATCTCCACATTTACTTTTGCAATCTGATATATTCAAAAAATTGTATAAAAATGTTATATTTTGCAACAATATTTTATTTAAAAAAAATCATCCTAAGCCCTTGTAATTAATAATTGTGGATTAGGAAACATTTTTTGAGGATATAAACATAGGGTAACATTCCCAGATATCTTGTCTTAGCCAAGAAAGATTCGAAAATGCTTGAGTAAGATAAATTCATATATTTTCCTCAACAATTATTTGGCGGCCATACTAGGGAGATCTTCAATATCTCTCTGGTTGATTATAAGCTTGATTTTCATTGAATATATTTATATTTCTGATATTATTTCTTTGACTGTTTCTTTTCTTCATGAATGTACATGTTGCAAGGCAACCCAATATTCAACCCGGTCTTAAATATTAGACCAACATTGCTTTAAACTTTTTTAATACCATCTTAGAGACCGCTAATACCCTGGTTGAGCTTGAACACTCATGGGCAGCAGTTGAACAAAACATAAGTGTCCAATAACGTTGGGATGCTAGGCAAAGACAACCTATGAATCAACTTTAGCTTTCTTTTTCCTATAGTTTTGATCTTATTTTCATGTCCTTAAACCCTCGTATCTCTAGGAGAAGAGGAGGTTTATCACCTGAGATTAATCCTATTGCTGAAATAGGAAGAAGAAACATTGTTTTGTCAGTCCAACAAAGTACTCTAAGGAGAACTTTGTCTGATTCAACCAATTCATCTTTCTCTCCCTTACCTGTCGTTAACAATATGGCATCTAGTGGTGGCTCTAGTGGCACTGGAGGTTACTTTTTGTCTCAACCTTCAGCCTCGTCAGTGATTGGTAGCTTGTATAGTCATCAAGTCCTTGTCCAATCTACCAAAAACCCCGCTAAAGTCGTAAAAAAGTATGGGCTTTTTCAGTTTGAAGAAGATACTACAACTACTCTGTGGCATGTTTCCTCTCCTCTCAACATAGCACCTGCTACTCATCCACTTCCTAAATTCAAATAGCATCTCCGTAGGTTTTTAGGGAATAACACGATCACTACAAATGGACATTTGGTGGCATTTTCTAATGCCTGTCCCAACATAGGAGCCAATGACAATGACACTTGTATGCGTTTATTTATGAATTCCCTTGAAGGGAAGGTTGCGGTTGATTTCTTTGACCTTCATCCTAAGATTCTTTCTACTTGAGAGGATTTAGTCTATTGGTTCAATTCTACCTATGGGCAATCAAAAAGCCTAGCCGAGCAGTTACGAGAGTACTATTAGATTACTGAGAGGGAGGTGAATCAGTAATAGAGCAATTTAATCAATTTTAACCATATAATCCAAGTGTTATATCAATGTAGCATTATCATCCAATAACTACAGAGTAAATAAAGCAATGACCAAATGAACAATCATACACATACACAGTACACCAATGTTTTACGTGGAAACCCAAAGTGAGAGAAAACCACATAATGCTTTTTCTTATATGTATTGAAGAATTACATTGATTGGAAGCACCAACTTCCTTTGTTTTCCAGCTGCAACTGGAAGGAGGCTCCAACCCCCTTGTTTCTCAGGCTACAAGCTGAGGGAAGCTCCAACTCCCCTATTCTCTGGCTACAACCAGAAGGAGGCTACAACCCCCTATGTTATCCGACTACAACCACCTGTCCTTGCCCCGTCCAACCGCCCTGAAGTAGAAGTAGAATGATGGAACCATTGTCACACTATCACTGTGAGATATACCATTGTAAAATTGTACCAATAAACCTGAACCATGCATCAACCTGTACCTCAACCTGTAATCCACCTGTACCATAAACAAGTGCATCAACCATGCACCAACCTGTACCAAACAACCTGTAATCAACCTATACCATAAACAAGTGAATCCAACCATGTACCAAGTATGTACCAATCATGTGTCAACTACTCATCGTACCAACATTATCAACCATACACCTCATGTATGTGCCAACTCATCAACTACTTGTCTCAACCATGTAGCCAACATGTACCTTAACCAAAAGCCCTCATCAATTTCATCATCCAAATATGATTTGTAACTTTGTAATAGACCTGGTGTATATGATTACATACATGAAAATCTTCCTTAACTTTCACAACAAGAGACTAGCATTTTCATCAAAGTTTTCTTTAGTCTCACATGACTAGTTTGGGATTATTCAACAACCCTAACTTGAAATAATCATAACTATGTACCTGTAAAGAATAAAGATATAAAAATAGTACACAATTTTCTTCAGTTTTTTTTATGCAATTCCTCCAAGTGTCACTAGTTGGAACCTCTCAGAAAAGGAGTTATAGAAAAAATGGCGTACCTTGCTGAATTCTAGGTTATTCTAGAGAGCGACCTTGTAGAGCGTGCCCCGCACATAATATTTGTTGAATCGATTTGAAAATGTTACAAAGAATACTACAGACTGTAATATAACCAACACATTTTGTCTTACTTAATTTGGATCTTTTATGAAAAAGTTATGACGTTTTTACCCAGAACACCTGTTTTAGACTAGTTTCAGGACTAGCCACAAACCGTATTTTCCACGGAGTGTAACTCAACAAATACAACGACCCACAAGCTGAAATTGTTACCAAAGATACTTGGATATGTTTCCTCAATGGCCTATCAATTTCATGGTCTGAATCATTGTAGGAATAAAAATATTGCGAAAATGGTGAGATGACCTGTAAATAACATACCTTAGAAAGCATCATCAAAATAATTTACTCTCCCTTGAATTCCGACCTTGTTTTCTTCACCTTCCCTATGAAATACGACTTATATATCCTTTGGTTACCTCAATCACCTATATATATTCAATATTCTCAAGTGTGATTTAAAATGAGAGAGCCTTGCCTCTTATTTATACTTTCCAAGTAGCTTCCTTAGAAGCATCTTCTAGGTCACTTTGCCCACTTTCCTTATTTTAGGGTTAACCCACTTCTAATTTCTCCATTAAATTTATTATTTAAATAATTTCTTTCATATCACTTTGAATTATAGTACACTCATCCCTTCAATTTATTATTTACCTACTAAAATATCTTAAACCACTTTGACTACTTTGACCTTTTGGGACTTCTAGATGACATATGAGGGTCCTCCAATTTCGTAAGGCCATAACTCTCAAACCGTGAGGAGTTATGTGATGTTCCACATACCACCAGAAATGACATGACATGTAATATCCATATAGAATAGTCTTACTTGCAAATATATCAAAACTCATACCATTATCCATCAAACAAACTTGGGTCCATTACCCAAACCTGGGTTCTCCAACTTCTCATGGCCATAACTCTCTAACCGTGAGGAGTTATGTGACGTTCTACATACCACCGGAAATGGAATGACATGTAATATCCATACAAAATATTATTACCTTCAAATATATTAGAACCCATACCATTATACATGAAACAACGTTGGGTCCATTACCCAAACCTTTGTGCTACCGAAATTCGCTATCGGTCTTTCTTCAAGGGTTGGCATCAATGAAAACCAACCTTAATAAAAAATCTCCCCCTTTGGCATTGATTGCAACACTCTGATGCAATATTGAAATCATGTCATGCAATACTGAAGTCATATCACTCATGATCCCCCTTGAACCATGCCTCTGTCCTCTGCATCTCTGTGACCATTGCTCCCCCTAGAGTCATGCCTCTATCCTCTGCATCTGATAAATCTCTCCCCCTTTTTCATCAATGGAAAAGGTAGCTTTCCATCTGTGGTTTCTCCCCCTAACTGAACATTTTGATCTCCCAACCTGAACTATCATCTTTATGGTGCTTCCTCATGCATATCTAAGACATATAAGATAAGCATTCAAAAGTATTCATTTTGGAGTAGAAATAACTCCGAGTCTCCGGTGAAGATACTCAAAGGATTCCCATGGAAGTGGTTTTGTAAAGATGTCTGCCACTTGTTCTTTTGTGCCCACATACTCAACTCTAATGTTATTTTTTGCAACCTGTTCTCGTAGAAAGTGATACTTGATTGGAATGTACTTCGTCTTGGAGTGCATCGCCGAGTTATTTGATATACTAGTGGCACTTGTATTATCACAATAGATTGTAATGGGCTCATCATACTCAACCTTTATATCTGTTAGAGTTTGTTTCATCCATAGAACCTTTGTACAACATGTTGTTGCTGCAATATACTCTGCCTCGGTTGTAGATAGAGATATTGATGATTGTTTCTTGCTTAGCCATGATACTAAACACTCACCCAAGTAAAACGTTACTCCATTGGTGCTTCATCGGTCATCAATTTAACCTTCCCAATCTGCATCTGTGTAGACAATAAGTGATAGATCCTTTCCTTTTGGATACCATAATCCAAACTCTTTTGTTCCTTTGAGATATCTGAAAATCCTCTTCACTGCTAATACATGTGATTCTTTTGGTGCTGTTTGAAATCATGCCACATGTCCAACTGCTTGCATTACATCTGGTCTGGATGTTGTCACATATAGTAGGCTACCAATCATTGACCTGTATTGCCTCTGATCTGTAGACTTTGAATCATCATATTTGCTTAACTTGCAACTAGTTTGCATGGGAGTGATAAATGGTTTGCAATCTTCCATTCCAAACCTCTTTAGCATTTCTCTGATATACTTGGTTTGAGAAATAAAAATTCTTTGGTTGCTTTGACGTATCTGAAGTTCCAGAAAGAAGGATAGTTCTCCAAGTAATGGAATTTCAAATTCATTATGCATATCCTTTCCAAATTTCTGGCTTAACCTGTCATCATCACTACCAAAAATAATATCATCAACATAAACTTCAATTAGTAAAATACTATCTTGACTTACCTTGATGTAGAGGTTGTTGTATGCACTTCATTTTCTGAACTCTGCCTGCTGTAGATATTTATCCAGTCTAGAGTACCTTTCTCTAGGAGCCTGTTTCAGACCATACAAGGCCTTCTTTAATTTACACACATAATCTGCACTCTCTGACAACTGAAATCCTTTTGGTTGTTCAATGTAGACATCTTCTTCAAGTTACCCATTCAAAAAAACTAATTTTATGTCCATTTGATACACTTTAATATTTTTGGAGCATGCATAAGCTAAAAGCAATCAGATTACTTCCATTCTGACAATTGGGGCAAATGTCTCTTCAAAGTCGATTCCTTCAACCTGTGCATATCCTTTACATACCAATCTAGCTTTGTTCCTTGTAACATGTCCATATTCATTTAATTTATTCTTCTATACCCACTTTGCGCCGATCACATTCTTATCCTTTGGTCTTGGAACCAATTCCCAAGTGTCATTTTTCTCTATTTGATTTATTTCTTCATCCATGGCCTTGTTCCAAAATTCATCCTTGCTGGCCTCTTCAAAATAGGTTGGTTCAATCGTAGATGTGAGTGCTAGGTGCGTTTGTTCTGGTGAATAGATTCTTCTTCTAGTTTCAACTCCTGCATATTTGTTTCTGATAATCTGATATGAAGGATGATTCTTCTGTACTCATCTGCTAAGTGTATTTGGAGTTACTTACTGAACTTTCTCTTCTATTTCTGTCGGATCCTCTTTGTCTTCCCATTTTTCATCTTTTGTTTCTTCTTCGTAAAGTTGTTCCATTGATTCATTTTCTTCTTCCTTTAATTCTTGTCTACCCATTTCATCAATTGTTACGTTGATGCTTTCCACCACTTTGTTCAATCTCAGGTTGTAAAACTTGTATGCTTTTTTGTACTTGAGTAACCAACAAGTACTCCTTTGTCCACATGAGAGTAAAACTTTCAAATTCTTCCATATTCTCTTTTCATGTAGCCATTGTTTCCAAAAAATTTGGATTGCTTTACATTTGTTAGTCTTCCTTTCCATAGCTCGTAAGGAGTTTTGCCAGTGTTGTTTCTGAGCATTACTCTGTTTCGAATGTGAACTGATGTATGCACTGCCCGTGTCCAAAAAATATCTATCAATTTGGAATCCATTAACATTGTTCAATCCATTTCTTGTCCTGTCATGTTCTTTCTTTCAACAACTCCATTCTGTTGAGATGTCCTAGTAAAAGAGAATTTCTTTTTTATTCCATGACTGCTGTAGTAGTCCATAAATTCATTTGAAGTGAACTCTCCTCCATTATCAAATATCAAGCATTTGATTTTTGAATCCATTTCATTTTCAACCATTTCCTTGTAGATCTTGAAGTTTTCAAAAGCTTCTGACTTATTCTTGAGAAAGCAAACTACGATCATTCTTGTATAATCATCAAATAATAACATAAAGTATTTCTCACCATTTAAGCCCTTTGTTGTAGTTGGTCCACTAGATCAGTATGCACAATTTCCAGTGGTCTTGTCGTTGAATATTCCTTTGATTTGAACCTGGTCTTTCTTTGTTTTCCTTGTTGACAATGCTTATATAAAGTGTTGGTTGGTTTTGTGATCTAGGGAATTTCTCTGACTGCTTCTCTTTTGTTGACTTTGACAAGGTTATCAAAATGTATGTTACCCATTCCTCTGTGCCATATCCGACTTTCATCTTCCTTTCCTAGACAACACTTTTCATTTCCAATTTCACTTAACACATATATGTTTCTTGAAGTTCTCACAACTATAGCAATCAATTTTTCCGAACCTTCTTTTCTTATCTCGCACTTTTGTGAATCGAAAGTAACTTTATGACCTTGGTCACATAGTTGACTCACACTTAGAAGATTATGTTTCATATCTTCTACTAGTAGAACATTTTCTGCCTTTGTATTCTTGTTCCCAATTCTGACTGTGCCTTTTCCAATGATTTTGGCCGAATCATTATTTCCGAAGGAGACTGATCCATCTATTTCCTTTCGTAATGTAAGAAACAAGTCTCTATCACCTGTCATGTGTTTTGAATACCCACTATCAACATACCAACCACGTTTCTTCTGCTTAGCTTGCAGAGCGAGTGTGCATTCTTCATTGCTATATTGATCATGCTTTCTTATCTATGTCCTTTTCTGAGGTTAATGTATGTGACTATTGTTATTCTGTTGCGGTTCTCTAGGAGGGACTATCATTCTGCATTCTTTGGCCATGTGTCCAAATTTTTTACATTTGTAACATTCCACTTCAGTGCTCAAAGATTCAAACCTGTTGTAATTTCTTCTCTGTGTTTCACTAGGACTTCTTGGATAACCCCTTTGTGTATGACTTTCAAAGTTGTTTTTGTTCATGTTGTTAGCTTTGCAATTCACAGCTTTATGTCCAAAATTATTACATGCATAACATAAACCAAAAAAGATAGTTTGATACCCGGGAGTTGAAGATCTTCTGAAAGGAGGTACTCTTATGAATTATTCTTCTTCCTGAGGCCTATCTGTTGGTTGTTGATTCTAAAATCTGAATCTTCTCGGTGGAGGAGTGTCCCTGTAATTTTGCTTGTAGATCTTCCTATCCACCTTGATTGTTTCTGCGAAGATTTTTGGATATGTTTCTTGCTTTGTTGTTTTGGAGCTTGATCCTTTTTCTATCTAATTGTATCCAAGTCCAGACTTGTCATGATGAGATTTTTGACTGCTGATAATGTCATCCAAAACTTTTGAGCTATTTTTCATATTTTCCTTTTGAAGATCCTTTCTTAATGTGACAATCTTTGCTTCCATATTTCCAATGATCTTGTCTTTTTCTTCTAGCTGTTCTTTGAGTACTTCTTCAATTCTTTTATCTTCTTCTATTTGAACCTTCAAATTTGTGATCATTTGTTCTAGTTCTTGAGTGTCTTCTTTCTTGTCTAGTTCTTCTTGTAGTTTCTTGTTTTTCTTATTTTCTCTTCTGATAACTTCTATGGCACACATTAATTCCTCTCGATAGTCAACTTCTGCCTCTTCAATTTCTTCTTCGACTTCTTCGTATTCTTATTCGGAGTCTTCATTATCAGAGTCTTCTACTACCATGAATATAACTCTTTCCATCTCACTATCACTGACTTCATTTTCATCTGATGATGAGATGCCTTCTTTGGTGCATAAGATTTTCTTGAAAAAATTCTTTGTGGTTCTTTTGCTTTTTGAGTAACCTTCATTATTTCTCTTTTTATTATAAAGACATTTGTTAGCAAAATGACCAATACCATCACAATTAAAACAAATTAAATGAAGCTTACCTCTATACCTACCATCGGTTCCCTTGTTCAGTCTTTTGACAAAGTTGGTCACTTCTTCATCATCTTCCGAGACATCATTGCTGCTGCTATGTTCTTCTTTTTGCCTTCCTTTTTGCTTTGACTTTTTGGATGCTTTGAAGGCTGCTTCTTTTATATCTGGATTTTCTTGTTCAGTTCTCATTTCATATGCTGTGAATTTTCCATGTAATTCGTCCATGCTTATTGAGTTTAGATCTGATCTTTTTTCTACTACCGATATCTTAGGGTCAAATCTCATAGGAAGAGATCTTAGTATTTTTTGAACAATTACAAATTCTTTGATTTCTTCTACCAATCCTATGATTGCATTTACTGTTTCATAAACTCATAAAAAGTAAGCTGCAATATTCCCATCTTACTTCATCTTAAGTTTTTCGAACTGACCTCTGTAAGTTTGAATCTTTGTTGCGTTGACTTTTGAATATCCTTCATAAATATTTTGAAGTTTGTCCCAAATCTCTTTAGCGGATTTACAATGTGCAACTTTGGTGAATATCGTTTCACTAAGACCATTCAGAAGTGCATTTTTGCCTTTGGAATTATTCTGACCGAGTTTCACTACTTTGTCATTTGTTGGTGGAACTGTTGGTGCTGTGTATCCATCTACAATTGATTGCCAAATTTCAAAACCTGTGCATGTATATATGTTTTCATCCTTATGCTCCAAAATGCATACTTCGGTCCATTGAACTGTGGTATTCCATTTTTATACAAGTTGTTTCTATCCATGATCTACCTTTCAGTGGTTAAACTGATTTCTGAAGGAACCTGCTCTGATACTAATTGTTGGATTACCGAGAGAGGGGGTGAATCAATAATAGAACAATTTAAAACTTTTTAACCATATAATCCAAGTGTTATATCAATGTAGCATTATCATCCAATAATTTCAGGGTAAATAAGCAATGAACAAATGAACAATCATACACATATACAGTACATCAATGTTTCACGTGGAAACCCAAACCGGGAGAAAACCACATAATGTTTTTTCTTATATGTCTTGAAGAATTACATTCATTAGAAGCACCAACTTCCTTTGTTTTCCAGCTGCAACTGAAAGGAGGCTCAAACACCCTTGTTTCTCAGGCTACAACCCAAGGAAAACTCCAACTCCCCTATTTTTTGGATACAACCAGAAGGAGGCTACAACCCCCTATGTTCTCTGGCAACAACCAGAAGGTGGCTACAACCACCTATCCTTGCCCCGTCCAATCACCCTGAATTAGAAGTATAATGATGGAACCACTGTCACACTATCGCTATGAGATATACCATTGTAAACCTGTACCAATAAACATGAACCATGCATCAACCTGTACCTCAACCTGTAATCAACCTATACCATAAACAAGTGCATCAACCATGCACCAACTTATACCAAACAACCTGTAATCAACCTGTACCATAAAAAAGTGAATACAACCATGTACCAAGTATGTACCAATCATGTGTCAACTACTCATCAACTATGACTCATCAATATGTACCAACATCATCAACAATACACCTCATGTATGTGTCAATTCATCAACTACTTGTCTCAACCATACACCCAACATGTACCTTAACCAAAATCCCTCATAATTTCATCATCCAAATATGATGTTTAACTATGTAATAGACCTAGTGTATATGATCACATACCTACAAACCTTCCTTAACTTTCACAACAATAGACTAGAATTTTCATCAAACTTTTCTTTAGTCTCACATGACTAGTTTGGGATTAGTCAAGAACCCTAACTTGAAATAATCGTAACTATGTACCTATAATGAATAAAGATCTGAAAATAGTACACAATTTTCTTTAGTTTATTTTATGCAATTCCTCCAGGTGTCACTACTTGGAACCTCTCAGAAAAGGAGTTATAGAAAAAATGGCATACCTTGTTGAATTTTTGTCTTATTCTAGAGAGAGACCTTGTAGAGCGTGCCCCACACATAATATTTGTTGAATCGATCTAAAAATGTTATACAAAATACTAAATATTGTACTATAACCAACACATTTGGTCTTACTAAATTTGGATCTGTTATGAAGAAGTTATGACGTTTTTACCCGGAACACCTATTTTAGACTAGTTTCAGGACTAGCCACAAACCCTATTTTCCACGGAGTGTAACTCCACATATACAACGACCCACAAGCTGGAATTTTTACCATGGATATTTGGATATGTTTCTTCAATGGCCTATCAATTTCAAGGTCTGAATCGTTCTAGAAAAAACGTTATTGCGAAAATGGTGAGATGACCTGTAAATAACATACCTTAGAAAGCATCATCAAAATAATTTATCCTCCCTTGAATTCCAACCTTCTTTTCTTCACCTTCCCTCTGAAATTCAGCTTAGATATCATTTGGTTACCTCAGTCACCTATAGATATTCAATATGCTCAAGTGTGATGTAAAATTAGAGAGCCTTGCCTCTTATTTATACTCTCCAAGTAGCTTCCTTAGAAGCATCTTCTAGGTCACTTTGTCCACTTTCCTTATTTTAGGGTTAACCCACTTCTAATTTCTCCATTAAATTTATTATTTAAATAATTTCTTTTGTATTCACTTTGAATTATAGTACACTCATCACTTCACTTTATTATTTACCTTCTAAAATCTCTTAAACTACTTTGTCTACTTTGACCTTTTGGGGCTTCTAGATGACATACAAGGGTCGTCCAACTTCGTAAGGCTATAACTCTCAAACCATGAGGAGTTATGTGATGTTACACATACCACCAGAAATGGTGTGACATTTAATATCCATCTAGAATAGTATTACCTGCAAATATATCAAGACTCATACCATTATACATCAAACAAACTTGGGTCCATTACCCAAACCTGGGTTCTCCAACTTCTCATGGCCATAACTATCTAACCGTGATGAGTTATGTGACATTCCACATACCACTGGAAATAGAATGACATGTACTATCCATATATAATAGTATTACCTTCAAATATATTAAAACACGTACTATTAGACATGAAAGAAGCTTGGGTCCATTACCCAAACCTTTGTGCTACCAGACTTTCTTCAAGGGTTGAAATCAATGACAACCAACCTTGATCAACAAGTACAATAACATCACTTATAAGGATGGTGAAACTATCAAGTATTTCAATTTGTGTTTCACCAAATTACACAACCAAATTCCTAAACTCATTCGCCCTCAGAACCAAGCCGTTTTCATGCATTACTATAATGATTTACCTTCCCCCTACCATCATAGGATTGAGGAAAGGGCCATTGATAACCTTGGTTCTGCTCTGCATACTTGTTTAGAGTATGAAGAACAACTCAAAAGAATAGGTCGTCCTAAGGGATACTCAACTAAACAGACGGATATGTTCGCCCTCTTACAACTTGTACACGACATGAATAATCAAATGATAACATATGAGCGGAAATGAAATGTCCCCTCTCTTACCCATGGGCCCTCATCTTCTTCTTCACCACCTTTAAAGAATCTTAATGAAAATAACTTTCAACCTAAAGTTATCATGCCTCGTAGTTGGTGTAACTTTTGCGAGGAACACCATGAGGAAAGTACATGTGAAGTAAAGAATAGTGCTAGAGATAAAATATTTGGTAAAAGACATGAAACTACTATTGTTGTCCTAGAATTTACAGAGCCAAATGATGTTATGATCATAAATACTAGCAATAAATCCTATGCTCCAAAAGGTAAATATGATCCTCCTCGTAGTTCTTCAAGCACAAGCTCATATTTACCAGCTTCTACTGTTCAGGTTTCTAAATATCCTAACAGTCAAGGAACTACCTCCCCTCTTCCCTCTTCCAAATACAACATTCTTAATCAATTTGATAATATTAAATTTGATGCTACCCTCCTGGACATGGTTGTCGTCTTTGAGCAACAAAAGCATCTGAAAATTTTTATGGAAGGAAAAGCATCCATTGTAGCCAACCTCTTTGAAGAGGTAGATGAAAAGGATTCAACTGTAAATAAAGTAGGTGTACATAACTTTAGGCACCCTGTAAAAAACCCCCCATTTTTTATTTCTGTAAAGATTATGGACAAGATTTCCCATTGTTGTCTCATTGATGGCCGTTCGGGCCCAAGTGTAATGTCGAAGATTATTATGGAAGAGCTAGGCTTGTCTTGTACAAATGAAAACGCCAAAATCATGCTCTCTTATAATAGTTTACAACAAACGATCATAGGTGAAATCAAGGACGTGACCTTGGTTTTGTGTGCACATCCTGAAATAAGGACAACCCTTAATATTCAGGTAATTGCTATGCCAGTGAGTAATTACTCGATCATCTTAGGAAGAGATTGGAAAGATTTGATGGGTGGATACCTCTCACTCGATGGGACACACTTATCCATTCCTCGGAATGGTAAAAATATCATAGTCTTAAGAGAGGGGAGAATTTCACCTTACATAGAAAGCATCCAACAACCTAATGTGAATTATATCGAGGAGGACCTAGGAGTGTACTCCATCTTTACTGATGAGGAAAACACTCCCTTGGAACAAATTGACATAGAGGATGGGACTTGGCATATTCCCTTTGATGGTTCATGCTCTAATGAAGGAAACATAGCTTGTATTATCTTGTACTCTCCTGTGGGTAAAATTCATAATTTTTCCTATAGGTTAGAGTTTGTTTGCACAAACAATGTCACTGAATTTGAAGCGCTACTGCTAGGCATTGAAAATTCCTATAATCTAGGTTGTGGTCACCTTCGAGTTTTTGGGGATTCCAAACTTATTGTAAACCTTGGAAGTAAGATATATTCTCCTAAAAACAAGTTAATGAAACGTTACACCCAAACTATTTGGGAACTGATCTCGAACTTGCTATCTTTCAACATCACTCATGTTAAAAGGGAATTGAATTCAATGGCTGACAGTTTAGCTGTTTTTGCAGCCTCTCCTACTCGACAACTTCTGCCACAAAGACTTGATTGCACCTTCAAATATTTTTATCATTCGCATATCCCTGAAAATACAAAGTCATGGCAGCACTTCCCTAGTGATGAAAGTAGACGTTCTTTCATTCAAAATGAACCTTATAAGCCTAAGGAAATTATATCCATGGAAGATAAAAAAAAATCATAAGGGCTTGAGTCCTCTAGAAATTTCATTTTCATTGAGTGATGTAAGAAACAAAGAAAATAATAAAGAAGAGGAGTCGAAAAGGAAAGTGGGTGAAACCATTTCCTTGAACATTGGAACACCCGAGTCTCCAAAGACCGTTAAAATAGGTGCCCAATGTTCCGATGAAGAAAATTTGAAGTTCACTAAGTTGCTTGGTGAATTTCAAGATGTTTTTTCTTGGTCTTATAAGGAACTTTGTGGTTTTTATCCTACTATTATACAACATGCCATCCCTATCAAGGAAGGCATAAAACTAGTTAGGAAAAAACAAAGAACCATTAACCCTGCACTGGAAGCGAATATTCAGAAGGAGTTGGAAAAACTCTTTAAGGCTGGGATAATTTTCTTTGTTAAGTATTCTGAGTGGGTTTCTAATTTGGTTCTTGTTCATAAAGCAACAAGTCAGATCAGATTATGCATTGATTTTTCGTGCATTGAATAGGGCCAGCGTTAAAGACCATTTTCCTCTCCCTAATGTGGAAATGATTTTGCAGCAAGTTGCAGGGTCACAGATGATGTCCTTACTTGACGGTTTTTCTGGTTACAATCAAATCAAGGTGAAAAGGACAGATAAATATAAAACCACTTTTATTACTCGTTGGGGAACTTTCGCTTATGAACATATGCCTTTTGGATTATCTAATGCAAGTGCTACTTTTCAAAGATCTATGCAAATAACTTTTGACAATTTGATCAGTAAAATTATTTAGATTTATCTTGATGACTTAACTGTGTAATCTAAAAAGCAATCAGATCATTTTGGTCATCTTAGAAAAATTCTCATGTGATGCAAGGGATTTGGCATTTCTTTAAATCCTTCTAAGTCTATTTTCGATGTTACCAAAGGCAAGCTCCTTGGACACATTGTCTCGGATTCAGGAATAAGCATTGATCCCAAAAGGATTGATGTTATCCTAAATCTTCTTGTTCCTACTTCCAATAAGGAGGTTCAAGCCTTTATGGGTGTTATTAACTTCATCCGTAGGTTTGTTCCTGATTTTGCTGTAATGGTCAAGCCAATTCACAATCTCCTTAAGCAAGATCGTTCCTTTTCTTGGACAAATGATGTCAAAAATGCTTTTGTAGGAATAAAGAAAACAATCAGCTTTGCGTCAGATATGGTGAAGCCGGATTTTGAGAAAGAATTTATGATATATATTAATGCCACAGAGGAAGCAATTTCTGCTATCCTCCTGCAAGGTGATGACCAAGGTAATGAAAAACCAGTGGCCTATATGAGTCAAAGTTTGTCAGATGATTTTAAATATTCTTTTATTGAAAAGAATGCTTTCGCTCTTGTTAAAGCTGTTGAAAAATTTCGCCATTTCATCTTAGGTAAGCATACGGTTGTAAAAGTTCCTTTACCTGCTGTCAAGTTTTTACTCTCACAAAATTATCTTTCAGGAAAGCTTGCACATTGTCTTGCTAATATTAATGAGTATGATCTAACTATCATGACTTCTAAAACTATCAAGGGATGTGAGTTAGCCCTTCACTTAGCTCAACATGCTTAAATGAGTGAAGAAATTGATGAACAAGATAACTCTCTATCAGTATTGTTTTAAATTGACAATCAAATCCTTCCTGTGTCTGAACATCCTTGGTATAAAGATCTGGTATATCTGAAGATCAAATAAGAAGGCTCTGCCTCGAATCTGCTAGATACATCATTATAGGAGACTTCTTGTTTAGAAGATTTGCCGATGGTATGTTACTTCGTTGTGTGAACAATGAGGAAGCATAGAAATTGTTGCAAGAGACTCATGGTTCTTCGAATTATGTTATTCATGTAGGAGGTCACTTTTATGCTAAAACCATTGCTTTTAAGATTATCAGGAAATAATATTATTGGCCTTCAATTTTTCATGATTCTTATAATTTTTCAAGATCTCGCGACAAGTGCCATAAGTTCGCTAGGAAAGAACGTCTTTCTGCTATGCCTTTACAACATGTCCTCCCTGAATTTCCTTTTTCAAAATGGGGTTTGGACTTTATTGGTCCTATTAATCCTCCATCTTCAACATGGCAAGTTTTTATCTTGACATCTACAGATTATTTTAGGAAATGGACCGAAGTTGTCCCACTTAAGCATTTGCAGGATAAGCAAGTGGTTTCTTTTCTTGAAACTAATATTTTTTTTCAGATTTGGACTTCCTTTAGAAATTATTATAGACAATGGTTTCGCCTTTATTTCTGCTAAGCTGACCCAGTTTTTAGCTAAATTGGGGTTTAAAATTTTTACCTCGTCAGCTTATTATCCCCAAGGTAATGGGTAGGCCGAGTCTACAAACAAGAATCTGGTTAGAATTATCAAGAGGCTCATTGAAGATAAGCCTCATCAATGGTACACTCTCCTCACTTATGCCCTTTGGGCAAATTGCACTACCACCAAGGTGAGCACTGGTTGCACACCTTTCCAGATTGTTTATGGTCAAGAAGCCATTCTTCCTACCGAGTTGGAACTTTCTTCTCTAAGGTTAATGCTACAAGTTGAAGGATTAAATTATTATGATGTTTCTCAAAGAATGAATTCACTTTTGGCTTTAGAGGAGCAAAGGTTGTTTTCCTTGGATAATATAAAGAGAAGACAACCGACTTTTAAAAGATATTTCAAAAAAACTGTCAAGGCTGTCAAATTTAAAGTTAATGAGAAGGTAATGCAATGGGATTCAACGCATGCTGATAGAGGAAGGCATTCAAAGTTCCAAAAATTACGGTTGGGTCCTTTTAAGATCGGTTTTGTCCTGGGCGAAAATTCTTACATCCTAAAGGACTTACAAGAGCGATTGTTTTCATATAGCACTAACGGTTCACACTTAAAACACTAAGTGGAACCAACTTAAGAGTTTTAACGTTGTATGGAATGTTTTATGTATTACAGTTTGTTTTATTCGCTTCGATTCTACATTTCTGTTGTTTCATTTCTGTTATTTCATTTCTGCTCATTCCAATTCCGTTGTTTCATTTCTGTTATGTATTTCCTTGCCATTTTGTTTTATTTGACTTCATTTTTTGTCAAAATAAAATATTGGATCAGTTTTGTCACAACGACGCTATTCTACAAAGTATTGTTAATCAATAACAATCAAGTTACACAGGTGTCATGGTGTTCCCCTTGGAAGCATGATTGAAATTGTTATTTGCTTCAACTGTTGTTTTATAAGATAGTTGGTTTTATCCCTCTTCTGCTTTCCTTTTCTTCCATCCATTTCAATATTCAAAAGAGCATATCAAAAAAAAATTCTCCTTAAAGTCAAGGACACTTCACTATGATTAATTGAATGATTATGCTTACAGGGATAAACCCCCTCATAATTAACACTTTCCATGAGTTATTCCCAAATTCCCGGTCATTTTTCCCTTAAATCCGCTCACTTCCCCCTGTTGCATAATCATTTTGATATATATCTTCTTCATTTGATGTTACTAGTTTGTGAAACTAGACATTATGAGTTCTTAATCTGTTGGAAACAGATTTCCTTGTGGAGTCGCCAGTTTGTTGACGATTAAAATTGCAACGATGAATTATGCCCGCAAAGGATTGCTAAAGCACTATTATTTAATTATGATAATAATATAATACTAGTAGGTGGGACCCCCTTGTAGACTAGAGGTGCAAAAATAGACATGTTACACTTATATGTTGTTGTTGTTAGGATGTTGCCTACACAGTCCTATGCAGTTGATGATGTAGGCTTGGTCTCATTTGATATGATAAATGGGTGGTTGATGCATTGTGGATAAATGTTGTTGATGTTCACTTACGATACCGGGCAATCCTATGGTTATGAGGATCATGTTGGTTACATTTACTTATCCATATATGATCTATGCAAAGGAAAATTAAATGAGAGCTATCTCAAAACAAAAAGAAAGGAACTATGTGTTAATCCTAAGGCCATGGTAAAATACTACATATAAATTTCAAATGAATGAATACAAGTGTTGGACCTAGCTATTATACTATGGTTTGGTTAAAGGACTATGCAATTTTTACTAAAAGTTAAACGGAAGCACATATGGTAACATTGATATATGATTACCATATGGAGTTATGGAAAGAGGTTGATGTATATATATGATATGTCTCAGGTGGCGCACTATACAATAGATATGTTATCAAATCTTTACGATGGATATTGCATTGAATTTCGGGATTGAATATGATTTAATGTTAGTGGTGAATGTTACGTTAGTGGGATGGATTGTACATGGAATTGAATAGGGCCAGATGAGGAAGAGATGTGCATTTACAGCACATGCCTCCAAACCTTCCTTGATCTTGTCACCCTAGCATTGTTGCATTGTTGCTCTGTTAGTTGTGGAAGCTCTGCCTTTTCAGGATTGGCAGGGGAAAACTCAACCAGTTCGCCATTGAAGCGATTTACTCATAGGTATGGCTCTAAGCTTTCCATCCATGATGGACTCTTTGTTTTATGAATCAAATGGTGGATCAGGAATGCATGGATTATGTGTTTTCTTGAGTTTGTTTACTGTGTGGAAGTATTTGTTCTGGGTTCTCTGTGGTTACTGCGAAATATTGGCATTTGCAAGCGAAGCAATGGGTGCACATTGGTTTTTTGTGGTCAGATTGTTTTTTTATGATGGTTCTCTGTGAAATAGAGGTGACAATGGTGCAATGAGATCTGTGTTTTATGGTTGAAGGGTTTTTAACCACCAGGTTGTATTTCAGTGGTTGTCAACTCATTTCCCTCTCGATCATTATCGTAATCTTTATCCAGCTGCAGAGAAAATGTCGAAAGTTGGTGTGTTTCTTTTGTTTAAACCCCGAACTGTTGTCGATGGCCCGTTCCTTACTGTCTTTTCACTAAAAGCTTTCCAATAGTCTAGTCTTGGTTTGTTGATTAGTTGGGTTGCTTGTCATTGATGTCGACCCTTGAATAAATTACAGTAGCACAAAGGTTTAGGTAATGGACCCAAGTTTGTTTGATGGATAATGATATGAGTTTTGATATATTTGCAGGTAAGACTATTCTAGATGGATAGTACATGTCATGCCATTTTCGATGGTATGTGGAACGTCACATAACTCCTCACGGTTAGAGAGTTATGGTCATGTGAAGTTGGAGAACCCTCATGAGTCATCTAGAAGCCCCAAAAGGTCAAAGTAGTCAAAGTGTTTGCAAAATAAATTATTTAAATAATAAAGTTAATGGAGAACTCCCTAAAATAAGGAAAGTGGGATGCTACATGAAAGTATAAATAAGAGGCAAGGCTCTCTCATTTAAACAAATTTGAACCTATTGAATATCATTGAATATATATTTTGTGAAAGGTTATTTGGGCAGGTATTATTGATAGAGAAAAGTGCGGTAAGAAAAGTGCGGTAGGAAAACTGTGGCAGAAAAAGTGCGGCAGAAAAATCGTGGCAGAAAAAGTGCGATATAAAAATCGTGGCAGAAAAAGTGCGATAGAAAAATCACGGCAAAAAAAGTGCTGCATAAAAATCATGGCAAAAAAACTACGTCAGAAAAAGTGCGGCAGAAAAATCGTGGCAACAACATGGTTGGGGTCTATTTATGAGAGATATGGCACATCTTGTTTGAGGTATGTTTTGTGAGCTAGGGTTTAGCTCTTGAGATGGTATTGGATGTTCGGTATTGCTGCATATATCAGATTTGTTGAGGGATGCAATTGGTATTTTGTTGTTGAATTTTGACATATGGGTATTAGTCTTTTGGTTGTGATGTGTTGTTGAAGTTGTTGGTTTAGCTTGATGCTACATAATAGTGAGGTTGTGGCACATGGTTTGATGTAAGGGTTTATGATATTTGGTTTATGGATAGAGTGATGAATTTTTAGATAACTTTTGATGGTTATATTGGTGTATGTCTTTGGTATATGGTTGAGGTACATGTTGGGTACATGGTTGGTACAAGTAGTTGATGAGTTGGCACATACATGAGGTGTATAGTTGATGATGTTGGTACATCTTGATGAGTCATAGTTGATGTGCAGTTGATGCATGATACATGTTGGTTCAGGTTATTGGTACATGTTGTTTGGTGTAGGTCGATTGAAACAAGTTGTTACAGGTTATTGGTATAGGTTGAGAGTGGCAGTGGTTGATTCAATGACAGTGATAGGTTGTCTACATTTGGCATTTATATTTCAAGGCGGTTGGACGTGGCAAGGACAAGAGGTTGTAGCCACCTTCCAGTTGTAGCTGGAGAACATAGGGGGTTGTAGCGTCCTTCTGGTTGTAGCTAGAGAATTGGGGAGTTGGAGCTTCCCTCAGGTTGTAGCCTAAGAAATTAGGGGGTTGGAGACTCCTTCCAGTTGCAGCTGGAAAACAAAGGAAGTTGTTGCTTCCAATAAATGTAACTCTTAAATACATATAAAAAAAAACATTATGTGGTTTTCTCTCGCTTTGGGTTTCCACGTAAAACACTGGTGTACTGTGTATGTGTATGATTGCTCATTTGTTCATTGTTTATTTACTCTACAACTATTGGATGATAATTCTACATTGATATAACACTTGCATTTTGTGGTTGAAAAGGATTGGATTTCTCTATTACTAATTCACCCCCCCCCCTCTAAGTAATCCAACAATTGGTATCAGAGCAGGTTCCTTCAGAAATCAGTTTAATCACTGAAAGGTATATCATAGAAGGCAACAACATGTATAAAAATGGAATACCACAATTTGATGGACAAAAGTATGCATTTTGGAGCAGAAGGATGAAAAAATATATACATGCACAGGGATTTGAAATTTGGCAATCTGTTGTAGATGGATACAAAGAACTAGCAGTTCCGCCGACAAATGAAAGAGCAATAAAACTCGGGCAAAGTAATTTCAAAGCCACAAATGCACTTCTGAATGGTCTTTGTGAATCAATATACACCAAAGTTATACATTGTAAATCCTCTAAAGAAAATTGGGACAAGTTTCAAAACATTTATGAAAGAGATTCTATGGTCAAAGTAGAAAAGATTCAAACTTACAAAGGTCGGTTCGAACAAATAAAGATGAAGAAAGACGAGAATATTGAAACTTACTTCTTACGAGTCGATGAAACAGTAAATTAAATCATAGGATTGGGAGAAGAAATTAAAGAATCTGTAATTGTTCAAAAGGTACTAAGATCTCTTCCTATGAGATTTGATCCTAAGATATCATCACTAGAAGAAAGCGCAGATCTAGACTCAATAAGCATGGATGAACTACATGGAATCTTCACATCATATGAAATGAGAATTGAATAGGAAAATCCAGATTTAAAAGAATCAACTTTCAAAGCATCCAAAAGATCAAAGAAAAAGGGAAAGAAAAGGAAAAAGAACATAGCAGCAACAATGACATCTCAGAAGATGATGAAGAAATGGTCAACTTTGTCAGAATATTGAACAAAGGAACCAACGACAGATATAAAGGTAAGTTTCCATTGATTTGTTTTAATTGTGATGGTATTAGTCATTTTGATAACAAATGTCCTCATAAGAAAAATAAGAGGAATGATGAAGATTACTCAAATAGAAAACAAACATATAAAGGCAAAAGAACCACAAAGAAAGCTTTCAAGAAAAGCTTATGCACCAAAGAAGACATCTCCTCATCAGATGAAGATGAAGTCAGTGACAATGAAACATAAAGAGTTCTATTCACAGCAGTATAAGACTCTGATAAAGAAGACATCGAAGAAGAATATGAAGAGGAAGAAGTTGACTATCGAGAAGAATTGTTGTGTGCCATAAAACACAAAAGAGGCAGAAGAGGCATAAGTTTTCTCCCGTTTTGGGTTTCCACATAAAACACTGGTGTATTATGTATGTGTATGATTGCTCATTTTTTCATTGTTTATTTACTCTACAACTATTCGATGATAATGATACATTGATATAACACTTTCATTTTGTGGTTGAAAAGGATTGGATTTCTCTATTGCCGATTCACCCCCCCCTCTCAGTAATCCAAAATGGTTGGGTTCGGATGTTAATGCAGGCCTGTGTATGTTTTGAATGGATAATTGTGTGAAGAGTTTCCATGCACCACTCCTCTCATCCCTTCTATAATGATGACTATTAGGTGGCCTCACTATCAATTCTTTTTGAAACTTGTTCAACCTCATGGGTGTGGAAAGAGGCATTATCCCTCTATGGTTTCAAGTATCCATCACTGTTTTAATTAACCCTCTCTTCAAAAAAGTGTTAGTGGCATTCATGTGTGTCTAGATTGGTTAGCTAGAATTACTTTATTCTCCACTCAGGCATTCACTTATGATTCTATCAAGAGCTAGGAATTATAAGTCAAAGGACTACGTTTTTTTTCTTTTCAAGGAGCATGGCTCACTTTTTTTTTCTTTTTCAAGATTGTATTGTGGCATGTGGTTGTTAATCGATGGTGAATGCATATGAGGATATGAAAAACCATTATCTCTCTATGTTTTTAAAAGTCAAGCAAGATTTCATTGCTTTTGTGCATTTAATTTTTAAGAGACCAACTCGGACTCTGACTTGTCTCTACCTCCTAGGGCACCTTCTGGGGTTTGTCAAGTTTTAGGTTATTTAATGAATGGTGGAAATGTTAAAGACATGGGATCCCTCCTCTTAGTCGAATCACTTTGTGTCCTCTGTGTGATGAATTAGTTCGAACAGAAAGAGAAGTAGGGTAACATACAACCGAGATCTATCCTTCTATGGTCTTGATTAATGTGCTTAATCCCAACATTATCTTGATTTCATTTAAAAATAAGAAGACACCTGTGAGTGATTGTTTCACCAAGCACGATCATGGTTCTGTCAAAATTTTAAGAAGACTCATGTGTGTCAATTTAGTTATGTTTGCTTCATACATGATATGGTTCTATGGGAATTGTCGTGCAAACTATTATTTGTTTTAAAAATAATTTTATATATGTTGATGCACACAGAGATCAAGCTCGGGGTTATGTTTTGGGGTTGATTGTTGTTGTCGATTCAAGATTGTGTCAATTTTATGATTGGATACCTTGTGTTATGATTGGTTCCTCGTGCATGCTCCTAAGTCTATCCATGATTTAAAAGGCACCTGTGTGTATTAGATCAGGCCCGATTTTGATTAGAGGACAACGAATGTTGATTGTTTATCATGGTGTATTATTGTTTCATTACCAAAGATGAATGTTGGGCATAGATAACATAGATTGTTGTGCATGCTTTGTTGTTTTAAAAAAGGAAAGAGATCATCATTAGAATACATAGTACTGTTGAATTGGAAATGTTGCATAAGTTATAATACACGAACTTTAATTAATTGAAGATTTATGGGAAATTAAATTGTTATTGAGACAACAAGTAATTTGTATGCAATTGAGGAACAATGAATGTTTTGGTCTTGGAAGTGGATGCTTTTTGGATTAAATTTGAAACAGAGTTATGATAGTTGATTGATTTAATTTATTTTATGAACAATATCCATCTAATTCCCTTTCATTTTCTCACTTTTTTTCTCATTACAAATCCCCTCACGATCCCAAATTCTTTTTGCACGCCATGTTCACTAAAATTAGATTAAAATTTTGTATGAGAGTGATAAAAAATAACATAGAGATAGATGACAACTTATATGTTTTGGTATTGTTGCACAGTCAATTGTTTAATGAAGTGTTGAGCAGTAATCGTGTTCTTACTCCCAGTCATGAGATCACTTTTTCGTTCAATACAATCCCCTCAGATACCCCTGCACCCTATTTCACCCCCTGCTCATTTGACAATTATTAAATAAATTTTATGGATTGGATTGCATGGGTCTTATGTGATTGGTGAGCCAAACTTTGTTTCATATTAAGACAATGTCATGTATGTTCTGTTTAAGAAGCTAGTTGCTAAAAATTGTTGCATACAGGATGAGCTTCTTCAACAGAGGAAGTCATGTCTGAAATAATAGAGGCAAAGGAAAATGGAAAAGAGGGCCTAGAAGGCCCAGATTCTCAATACATTTCGATGTCGATCCTAAAGAGTTAAACCAACTCTTTCAAGATGGATTTTTCAATTGGATTGGACAAGGGATAGTCTAACCTAGGACAAAGAGGCCTCCCTTCCAGCCCCAACATGTCTCTAGTATCCCTGTGCCCCCTCATGTTTCTTTGCAACCTGAAGTTTCCGAGAATGACTAATGGCTTGAGATCGTTCACCTTGCAGTCTCCCACCATAGTAGTTGGCCAAATTTGTCTTTACCTCCTCCTCCTCCACCTGCTAACCCAAATGTTCATATTGCCCCTGCACACTCACTTGTACAGTCCTCCCACGCAAGAAAAAGACTCAAAACCGAAGCCCACAATATGCCCACCATATGCATGATAAAGGAAAATTTATTGCTGCCCCCTCCTCTCCTTCAAGTGACTCAACCAAGTCTGTATCATCTCGTATGCACTTGAGAGATGATTGTTCCCATGTCATTAGTGAGATCAAGCCTCAAGGTTCTACACAACCTAAGGCTAATTTAGGGAAGTCAAAAGGAGATAGCAACAACAAAGGAAAATTTTCCTCTCAAAGTGGCAAATACGGTATTTTATTATGTTTTATTATTGATTTATTGAGGACAGTGGACTGCTGAAAGTTTTGGATAGCAAACCATTTTTGGTTATTGTGGATATTTACATGTTTTGATATAATTTGAAATATCACTGATATTTAAATTTCAAATTGTGGAAATGGTTATGGGAGACACAAGGAGGGATGTGTTTGATTGATTGTCTATTATGTTTATTATGTTTATTATCTACTTATTTTTTTAATATATGTATATATGTAACAGTTTGAGATATCTAAAAAATTAAAAGACTTTGGTTTTTAATGTTTGTTGATTATCAACAAAAGAAAGAAGTTGTTTTATGTAATTATTTTATGTGTGTAAAATAAATATTACTATTGAAATATTTATTTATTTATTTATATTAATTTATTTTTTAAGTAAGAAAAAATTGCATATTTATACATATGAATATAATTTTTATTAATACAATCTTAAAATCTTAACATATAATTCTATTATTGATAACATTTCCCCCTAAGACACTCTCATCCTGGACTCTTGCAGTAAAGTGTACTCCAACTTTTGCAATGGCTTCCAAGGTGAACTAACTATTACTTTAAGTTCTCTTATTGGTATGAACAAGGTAGGTATTGCAACTTTTCATTGTAAAAAATGATATATAATATGGAATTTTAGTTTCATCCTTTCTTTTCTTCCTTTATGCAGTAGCAAGTATGTTCAGTAATTTATACAAAATAATTGATACTGTGTATTTTTGGAAAATTTTGGTCTATTCAATAATTTGTACAAAATTAATGATAACAGGTTTTTAAGAAGATTTTGGTTTGGTTAGTTTTGGCTTTAACAATACATTTTAGTGTTGGTTGTGTGGGGGATATACATGTGTGGAATGCGGAGGTGCAAAAGACACATGTGTGTGGAGTGTGTAGATATGGTCATAGCAAAAGGCTTCAGACAACGTGAAAAATGGATAAGTAAAATATTAAAATTAAAATTATGACCATTAATCAACAATATTTTTTTAAGTTAAACATATGCATAAAATCATTTTATTCACTTTATATACTTATTTTTTTATAATAAACATTGTTACTTAAAATAAACTCAATTAAGTATGGAGACACCATTAATCAACGATATTTTTTTTTAAGTTAAACATACGCACAAAAATATTTTGTTCACTTTATATACTTATTTTTTATAATAAATATTGTTACTTAAAATAAATTCAACTTAGTATGGAGAGTTTGTGGTGGAATCTTAACAAATCAATGTGTCATAAATGACTCGGTTGTCATGCAAATTTATTCGCTTGTCATAATTCGTAATGTGGAACTATTGAAAGTGCAGAGTTGCGAAAGTGCGGGACTGTCGAGGATGAGTGATATGCATTTTCTGCACAAGGGTTCAAAATAAACTAACTTAAACATATGTATAAAAGCATTTTGTTCACTTTATATACTTATTATTATAATAAACATTGTTACTTAAAATAAATTCAACTAAGTATAGAGAGGGTGGTTGAATCTTAACAAATCAACGTGCCATATAAGACTCCGTTATCGTGCAAATTACATCGCTTGTTAGAATAATGATAACAAGTTTTTTAAGAAGATCTTGATTTGGTTTTGGTTTTAACAGTACATTTTAGTGTTGATTGTGAGTGAGATATATCTGTGCAGAGTGCAGAGTGCATAGATATGGTCATATAAAAAGGCTCTGCTCAACGTGAAAAAGGGGCTAAGTAAAATATTAAAATTAAAATTATGACCATTAATCAACACAAATTTTTAAGTTAAACATATGCATAAAAACATTTTGTTCACTTTCGTAATTATGGCTTTCAGGGTAAACTGACTATTACTTTAAGTTTTCTTATTTGTATGAGAAAGATAGAAAAGTCTTGCAACTTTTCAGTGTAAAAAATGGTATATAATATGGACTTTTAGTTTCATCTTTTTTGTGCTTCCTTTATGTAGTAGCAAGTATATTCAGTAATTTATACAAAATCGTTGATAATGGTTTTTTTTGGAAGATTTTGGTCTATTTAGTAATTTATACAAAAATAATGATAACTAGTTTCTTAAGAAGATTTTGGTTTGGTTTTGGCTTTAACAATACATTTTAGTAATAAGTTTATTCAATAAATTATAAAAAAGTAATGATAATGGGTAGTTTTAGAAGATTTTAGATTGGTTTTGGTTTTAGGGTTACATTTTAATTGTGCAGATTCTATTAAATTAATGATAATGGTTAGTTTTAAGAGATTTTGCTTTGGTTTTGATTTTAAGATACATTAGATTAGACTTGTATGTGATAATAAATGTAAATCATAATTATATCAACAAAACTCTGGATATATTCATATATAATTTGTGAATATCAATGACTCAAAGTTCTCTTATTTGTATGAACAAGACAGACAAGTCTTGCAACTTTTTCAATGTAAAAAAAGGTATATAATATGGACTTTTACTTTCAACATTTTTCTACTTCCTTTATGCAGTAGCAAGTCTGTTCTGTAATCACTGATAGTGGGTAATTTTGGAATATTAACGATAACGATAACGTGTTTTTAAAGAATATTAATGTTAACGTGTTTTTTAAGAAGATTTTGGTTTGGTTTTGGGTTTTGGGTTTTGGGTTGTATCTTTAACAATACATTTTAGCGTTGGTTGTCCAGGGCACAGAGGTGCAGAAGATATATCTGTGCGGAGTGCATAGATATGGTCATAGAAAAAGGCTCACGTGAAAAATGGATAAGTAAAATATTGAAATAAAAATTATGACCATTAATCAACAATATTTTTTAAGTTAGATATACGCATAAAAGAATTTTGTTCACTTTATATACTTAAAAGCATTTCGTTCACTTTATATACTTATTTTTTATAATAAACATTGTTACTTCAAATAAATTAAACTAAATATRGAGAGTTARTGGTTGAATCTTAGMAAATAAATGTGCCATAAATAACTTGGTTATCGTGCAAATTACATCGCTTGTCAGAATATGTGCTTTGGAACTATTGGAAGTGCGGAGTTGYGAAAGTGCGGGATGACGACTGATATGAATTATCTGCACAAGGGTTCAAAATAGACTAAGTGTTGGCTATGTGGGGGATATACCTGTGTGGAATGTRGAGGTGCGGAACATACATATGTGCCAAGTGTGTAGATATGTTCATAGCAAAAGGCTCCACACAACGTGAAAAACGRSCAAGTAAAATATTAAAATTTAAATTATGACAATTCAGGGATGATTTTAAGRATGRAAATTTGTTTTAAAATGTAGAAACCTTGGCGAATCTTACTAATCGTTCATATACCAACTATAAATGTTTGGCGATATTTTTGTAAAAATATTCAAATTTATAAGGATTTTATATAGTTTTTTATAAAATTTTGGCGATTTTTAAGGTAAAATAATTGTATCCTATAGAATTTGGGCGAATCATTTTTAAAATAGCCAATCTCTTTTTTGGAAAAACCATGGAAAATTAGCCCATGAGCGAAATTTAGCCCCTAAAATCATCCCTAAATTAATCAACAATATTTTTTAAGTTAAACATATGCATAAAAACATTTTGTTCACTTTATATACTTATTTTTTATAATAAACATTGTTACTTTTATATACTTATTTTTTATAATAAACATTGTTACTTAAAATAAATTCAACTAAGTATGGAGAGTTAGTGGTGGAATCTTAGCAAATCAACGTGTCATAAATGACTTGGTTATCGCACAAATTACATCACTTGTCATAGTATGTGTTGTGGAACTATTGGAAGTGCAGAGTTGTGGAGGTGCGAGAAAAATGCGGATTTGCGGAAGTGGAAGATGAAGAGTGATATGAATTCTCCACACAAGGGTTCAAAATAGACTAAGTATTGGTTGTGCAGGGAGCGAAGTGTATAGGTGTGGAAGATATATATGTGCATACGATATATATGTTAAACAATATTTTTTAAGTTAAGCATATGCATAAAAACATTACTTTAAGAGGAAATACCATCTCTTATAGACTAAATTTTACAGGTTGTTGGGGTGACATTCAATGTCAACATCAAGGCTATCTTACCTTTGAATTTAGTTATACTAAGTTTCATTATTCATTATATATTTTCAAACTGACTCAGCCCTTGTATTATATAGGTTTTGACATTTCAACCTTAATGTTTAATTTCTTTTATTTTATTTTTCTGGGTAACGTTTAAGGAAAACCCCCAAGTACTTCCCCTCATTTCAAGGATGATTCAACATGTCACTTTAAGTGAATAAAACCTGGATAATGAGAATATTGTTATAATGGATTTTATCCATGAAGAATCTAGGGTTTACCCTAGGTACTTGGGGTTTTCTCCGCACATTGTTACCTTGAAAAACATAAAACAATAAATTATATATGATAAATTATATATATTATATAGGTTTTTGACATGATTTTACGAAGTAAAAATTATATTAAACCAACCTAGATCCATCTTCATTCGGGATCTATATCTAGTGTTGAGAGGGCTCAAATCTCTTAAGGCACACATCTCTTTTAGAGTGCAAAACTTGAGGAAAGGTTTGCACCTCGAGGGATTTGATCCCTCTCGACAAACCTTTTTTAGGTGCAAAACTTGAGGAAAGGTTTGCACCTCCAAATATTTGGCGCTTGATAGATCTGGAGTTAAGATGGATCTAGGCTCGTTAAGATACATTTATATTAATAAAACCTAATTAAATTAATCTCTTCTATTAAAAAATGTTTATTATATTACAAATGATTCCAACTAAAATATATTTGCTTGTAACAATAAAACCGATATATATTACAATGGAAACAATTATATTACAAACAATTCCAACCAAAAATAAATCGGTGAAGTATTATTTACAGTTCTAAAAATAAACCAGTGAAGTATTATTTACAATTCTAAACAAAACTACTGCTACATATTAGTGAAGTCCAAGATTGCGAATATTTCTAATGTAATTTTTCTATTGGACATTCTTAACATCAAATTCAAAACTCTCTCATGTTAATAAATATAGAAATATATTAGGTGTCATTAGGTGTCAATTTCCTAGAAAATTGAACAAATCCAGATCCACTAATTTAGGAATTTTTTAAACCAGAATTCCTCTATAAATGTATTACACTTCAAGAAAAAAAACAGAGTGTGTGTGTGAGAATTCTATCTCACTCTTGTGTGAAGTTTGTTTGATCCTTGATTTGGAATCAGATTTGAGGGTAGGTGAGATCGTGTGAAATAAAGTCATTGTGAAGAGCCACAATTTGTTGGTGTTATTGTTTCCTATGAAGAGAAGTGATCCACCCATGTGTGATAAAGCCATGGGCATGTAAGAAATCTGTCTGTTGTAAGCGAAGACCATCATTTGGCGCATAGAGGGGGAGCCCATGAGGAGTCATAGTGCAGTGAAGTCACTCAGAGGAGTCACATTGCAGAGGAGTCACCATGTTGAAAGGATGGTGTTGTAGAGAGCCGACCACTGTTTGATCTGGAGAGAAGGACATTGGATCCGCATGTAGGAAAGAGAATGTTGTTGTTGAGAGAACACAGATAAGCAAAGGGAAAATCTTAGGAGAGAATGGTAAAAATAAAATTTTGCATCATTTTTATAATTTATGGGTATTAGCGAATTGAGAAGAGGAAATTCCAGTCATAACTTTCAAATAAACCTTGTAGATATAGGCATTACCATTTCTTTGACATAAATTCCAGTGATGATTCTTTGAAATAGAGATTATTTTTCATACAACTGTATTTTTTTTTATCTTGGCCATACAATTGTGCAAAATTAGTTTTTGAACATAGGAAGCATTGAAAACCTTTCCCTTTGCACCATTTATTTAAATTGTGGGTGTTGGATTGTTTTTAGAATGTGGGAATTGCATGGAGAAGTGTGTGTATTAGAAGTGAATTAACCAAATCATGTGGATGAGAACTCACTGATGTTAGGATAACTTGTTTCCACTCACTGCATTTGCAGTGTGCATTGGAGGAGCAAGAAGCATGGGAATTTGTTGTTAAGAAAGTGTCATTGTAAAGCCATTGATCCAGGATCTTTTCATTGAGGTGACTTCTAAAAAGAATTGTATTAAATGAGTATAAACTGAAATGCACCATAACAAAGAAAAGCTCAATGATAAAGAGATATAAACATAAGATCTGAACACAAAAAACTTGATAATGGAGTTCATCCCTGGTGGACTACATCTTCGGGTCCTGCTCACAAATGGGTAGGCCTTTTTATTAACTCAACAAAATGATTTGGAAAAATACATAAGTATACTTCATTGGGAGTTAAGCTGTAGAAGCTTTGCTCAAATCAAAAAACAAACAACACCACTGAATTCCTGGCCTCAAATTACCCAAAAACAGTTGTCTCCACACCTCGATCTGAGTTTGGCACTTTCAGGCCTAAGAGAAATTTTGTCTCGGTTTCCATGCCTGCAACCTGCAATGATTAAAAGGAATCTTTCTCGAACTCTATGCCTTTTTCGTATGGTCGCATGCCCTGGTCCTCCCCCATGCATTGGAAAAACTACCTTTTAAATTAATATCTGGGCAGAGTTACCCAACATGATTGTTGGCCTAGTGGTTGGAAGATGTTATGAAAAACCTTGTGGTTGGGTAGGTCCCGAGGTCAAACCCGTGGGCCTCCCCATTTTGGTGTCTATTCGTTAATCATAACAGAACTCGTTCGAACATCCAACCAAATTTAAATTGTTGCCAGATTTGGCAAATCCATCGTTTGTTTTGGCGAATTGTTGGGGGAGAGCTGCTAACCTTGGTAGATTGTTTGGTCAGATATGAAAGGATATACCACCAAGTCTGGTGGAATCATTCCAACTTTGGCAGATTGGGGGTTGGCCACTGGCCAACCCCATTTTAATTTTAAAATTTTGGTTGTTGGCCTTCATTGGGCATTTGCCTGTTTCCACGTGGCATCCCATGACTGGGCCACATGGTGACCTTTTATTGGCCCACATCACCCTTTCCACATCATCTTGCCACATCACCTGCTAGGTGGATGTACGGTCTGCCACATGGCTATATGGACTGCCATATGGCGCTTTTCCATTGGTCCACGGATTGACTGGAAAAGGAAAAAAATGAGTGACACATGGCAGCCTCTGGTGCTGCCACATCATCATGACACATGTCATCCTATGCGTGTGCCACGTACCCCATACGGATGCTGACATCATATGTACTGATGTTGACGTCAGTAGTATGAATTTTGACTCATCCCTATTGATGGTCTAGGTTGACCAAAACTTTGACCATGAATATCGTTTAATCCGTAACTTTGTTTGACAAGCCATTTATGTCGTTGGAAAGATTGTGACGCGCTCTTCGCGATAATGCCAATTTCACTGAGTTTTGAGGACTTTGAATTTTTCCCTTTATCTATCTGCTGAGGCCATTATGAGCTTCTTGAGATGCTTCTGCTAATTCTAAGTTATACTTAGACTTCTATGGATCATTTTTGGATCACACCTTCCCACTGAGAGCTTTTTGGACCACCAAAAGATTTCATCAATAAACAGATAAGTGAGGGAAGAGTTCCCTCGCCTTGTCCTTTTCAATCCACTTTTCTTTGCTTGGATGTGTGCCCTTTAATCCCACTCAAAGATAATAAACATCACCCATGCGTGAAGTCCTCGTCCTTTTGTCCAGGATGATATCTTCCTTCAACTTGTCCAAGTACTCAGGAGAAAAATCACCAACTAAAGGTATCAAAAATTCCTCACCCTGATCCATGATCATGGGAGGCTAAAAAAGTCTCAATTTTTCCACATTTACAACTGAGTAGATCTGCATATAAGGTGGAAGATATAAACTAAAAGCATTAGTACCGCTTTTCTCCAAAATAATGAAGGGTCCATATTGGATGGGATTGAATTTCTTGCCTTCAACCTTCAACTACTCCTTGCTAATGTGAAGCCATACCTAGTCTCCAACTTGGAACTAATGATCAACCATGTGTTTTTCATGTCGAGCTTTATGCTGTGCTTGAATCTTCTCCAATTGTTCCCTGACTGCTTGGTGTACTTGTTGGATCCTTTGAATGAACTTGCGGTCCCTAACTTCATTTCTTTCTTCATTGGAATCAACATCCTTCCCATACATCAAGTCCAAAATGGACCTTAGGAAAATACCCAAAACATGTTTCAAATGGCGAACACTGAGTGGAGGAATGTAAGGCTTGATTGTAAGCTTGTTGTACATAGGATATCGATTCATCCCACAAGTTGGGATGCTTGTTGTAGTAGCATAGAAGCAAAAGTACCATTGTTCGATTAACAACCTTTGTCTGCCCGTCGGTCTGTGGATGGAAAGTAGTGCTCCTCTTCAACTTGGTGTCCATCATTCTCCACAAGTTTGTTCAAAAATCTCCAAGGAATCGAGTATCTCGATCCGACATAATGGATGTGGGTAATCCAAAGTGAACTCAAACATACTGAAATAAGAGATTAGTAGTCTGCTCAGTAGTGATCTGTTTTTTACATGGAATCAAGATACACATCTTGCTAAACCTATCCACTACTACATACAAATATTCATGACCCCTTTTCGACATTGGTAAAACCCCTACAAAATCCATGGAGATACTCTCCCATGGATGGGATGGAATAGGAAATGATGAGTATAGCCCCAATTTTCTATTAGTCGGCTTACAATTAGAAAACATCACACACCCCTTTACATATTTAGTTGCAATTGCTTTCATCTGAGGCCAATAACAAAACCTTTGCAGATGAGCCATAGTTTTTCCTACCCGAAAATGCCCAGACACAAGAGAAGTGTGAGATTCTCGTATTACATGGACTCGTTTACTTGTAGGAATACATAGCTTTCCAAGATGGTAGAGTAGTTTTCCCTGCAGATAATAGTTCTCTACCTATGCACCATGGGTTAGCTTCTCAAAGACTTCTCTAAAATCTTCATCAACAATATATTGTTCCACATAGCTATCATGAGATAAATAAGCATTCTTCAAAACAATAGAAGCAACAATAGGAGGTCTAGAAAGCATATCAACTACCTTGTTACTTGTACCCTTTTTGTATTTTATTACCAAATGAAATTGTTGAAGAAAACCCATCCATCTGTAATGTCGAGATTGTTGTAGCTTGGTTTGTGCTTGGAGATACTGTAAGGGCTAGTGATATGTATGTATTATTGTTTCCTTCCCTAACATGTAGTGCTTCCATTTCTTTACACTTTGAACTAATGCATACAACTCTTTATCATATGTAGGATAGTTAGAAACAACTTGGTTAAAAATTTCAGAGTGGTAACAGATAGGCTTAAGATATTGCATCAATATTGCACCCATAGCGTATCCGCTGACATCTGTCTCGATCTCAAAAGGTTGTTGAAGATTTGATAGTGCTAATACTAGTGTGGTACTGATCTTTTCCTTCAAAGTGTCTAAGGCTTTTTGTTGCTTTCCTCCCCACTGAAAAGTGTTATTCACACTGGTTAAGGCATGCTAAGGAACTGCGATGAAAGAGAAATTTTCTATGAATATCCTCCAATACTGAACTGCACCCAAGAAGCTTTGTGTTTCGGTTACAGTTGTGGGCTCAAGCCAATTTACAATTACATCAATCTTGGAAGTATCAATTTTCAATTGTCCTCCTCCTACAATATGACCTAAGTACACTAGTGCAGTCTTGACAAATTCACATTTGAACAATTTTACATACAACTTTTCCCTTTGCAAAGTCCTACTAAATATAAAAATGTCGTCTAAATATACAATTACAAAATCATCTAGAAATGGACTGAATACATCATTCATCATATGCATGAAGGTTGTCGGAGCATTAGAAAGCCCAAACGACATAACAAACCACTCAAACAATCCCTGTTTGGTTTTAAAGGCAGTTTTCCGTGCATCTTGTTCTACAACCCTAATCTGATGGTATCCACTACGCACATCCAACTTAGTGAAATAAACAACATTATTTAATTGATCAAGTAAATCATCTATACAAGGAAGAGGGTATCGATTTTTCACCATGATTTTGTTTAAGGATCGATAATCGACACACATTCTCCAAGTGCCATCCTTCTTTGGCACCATCACGATCGAAGAACCACAAGGAGATGCACTCGGCTTGATGACCCCTTGATCCAATAAGCCTTGTACCTGCTTTTTTATTTCTGTCATCTCTACAACTGACATCTTGTACATACCCACATTAGGAAGAGGAGAATCTCATTGAAGATGTATTTCATGTTGGATTTCCCTCTTAGGAGGTAATCCATCTAGTTCCTAAAATATGTCATCATACTTAGAAACAATATAAATTAATTCTTTCTTATGAGAAGGATCACATCTTTGGAAGGCGTCAGATGTTTCGACATCCTTTTCTCTTACGACCATGAGTACATATCTCTTATTAGTGTTTATGAGTCTTTTCATATGTCCTACACTAACAAGTATTGTGTTTACCCTCATACTGTGGGCTCTAACAATATATTCCAATCCCCCTTTAGTAAGGTGATATTTGTTCTCACGACGAAAGAAGACTATTTTTCTATCACAAAGATAAGGACTCCCAAGCACTATGCCACATATATCAAGTGAAACAACATCCAAATCCACTTCATCAATCAACTTTGAAGCAATAACAAATCTAACCGTACACTGCTTGGTGACATTAAGTTTTTCTTTATCACACACCCAACCAAGAGGATAAGGCTTTGGATGTGGTTTAGTTTCAAGACACATCTTTTTGTCAAGTGCTTCAGATATCAAGTTTACTTGGGAACCCGGATCAAATAATGTATCTATCTTAGTGTGCTTTGATACAACTCTTATATGAAATAATTCATTCCTCTTTATTTCATCATCATGAGATTCATTATTGGAATTTGAACTAGCATGAAGGGAATCTTTACCTTGTACTCAAACCCCTGTGATCTTTTCCTCATCTCCTGAATCGGAACCAAGATCTTGTTGCACTATAGCAATGGTCTTTGTCTTCCCCTTTCCACCGAACTGTTTCGGTCTTTTCTCTGGATGTAATTTCCAACAATGTTCATCATCGTGACCATCCTTCTTGCAATGAGTGCAAGATGGATTTCCTTCCTCCCTCTTTATAGTGGCAATATTTTTTTCCTTCCTTTTAAGCATTCCTTTAAACTTCTTATGTGGGAAATTGGAAGGTTTCTTTGTGGGATCTTCTTGAACATGCTTTCCTCTATTCTCAAGGTGAGTGGTTTGAACACAAACTTCGTCAAGACATGTGGGGTTAAACAGTAGTAAAGTATGACAAATATAACTATGAAGTGCACCAATATACTTCATTAAAGTTTCATAAGAATCTAAAGGAATGTTTAATGCAAGAGCTTTCTTCCTAAATTCTTCCGTGAAACTTTGTACAGTTTGACCTTTAATTTTTCTTAAAGTTTGCCATTCCATCATTGCTTTATGTAAATAACCCAATGGATAAAATTGCTTCCTTATTGCTGATTTAAATTCTGACCATGAGGAAAGAAGATTACCACACTTACTTTTGTCCCGTAGTTTTCTCTCCCGTCATATGAGAGCAGTTCCTTCCAATCGAAGAGAGGACAATTGCACTTTAACTTCCTATTCATCAATCTGTTGAACATGACAATATACTTCGACCTGTCATATCCAATTATCTATCTTTTCATGATTAACATTTCCATTAAACATATGTAAAGAAAATTTTACATCAAGCTTTAATAATGGTTTCTTAAAAGAAATTTATAGCTAGTGTTGGATTGTGAAAAAGGTACAAATATCCTCCTTATTCTCATGGTTTATGATATAATCTTAATAGACTTTTCTGTTAATTAGGAATAATTAGGATAGAAAATGATTAAAATGTCTTCTAGAAATATTATTGAGTAATGATAGATAAATTCTGATGTTTGGTTGGAATTGTTTGATTTTAACACAGGAATGAATAAATATTTTCAAACCCAAGAAAGTTAAGGAGATTTTGAGGATACAAAGATTGTTGAAGGTTGAAGACATGAGGCTCAAAGTAGTTTGGAGAAATACTGATTCCATATTTTGTAAACTTTATAAATAGTAAAATCAATCCTTAGGATCTCTCAATCCCCAGGATAGCTTAATTTACCTATATTATTGTAATATATAACATATGTAAAGAAAATTTTACATCAAGCTTTAATAATGGTTTCTTAAAAGAAATTTATAGCTAGTGTTGGATTGTGAAAAAGGTACAAATATCCTCCTTATTCTCATGGTTTATGATATAATCTTAATAGACTTTTATGTTAATTAGGAATAATTAGGATAGAAAAAGATTAAAATGTCTTCTAGAAATATTATTGAGTAATGATAGATAAATTTTGATATTTGGTTGGAATTGTTTGATTTTAACACAGGAATGAATAAATATTTTCAAACCCAAGAAAGTTAAGGAGATTTTGAGGATACAAAGACTGTTGAAGGTTGAAGACATGAGGCTCAAAGCAGTTTGGATAAAGATTGACTCCATATTTTGTAAACTTTATAAATAGTAAAATCGATCCTTAGGATCGCTCAATCCCCATGATAACTTAATTTACCTATATTATTGTAATATATAAAGGATAATGAATCCTGAAAAGGATCGTCACAAAATTATTATCTCAAAACATTCAAAATTCAGAATTGCTCTGCGCAAACAGTTTTTGTAGATGTTGCACCAGTTATGGAGTTAATAGAAGCTTTGAGTGTTTTCATCATTTTTGCATATTGAGTTTTTAGCAGCAATGCTTCTGAGGACCAAGGGCCTAGTCTGAAGGAGTTACTGTCTCAATCTGTAATTGTATCACTTTGATTTCTATTTTATGATTTGAATCTCTTTCCTAATAGTTAAGATAAATGCATGAATGTGTTAATGATTTTATGTTGTTTTCTACAGTAGATAAGTGTTTCATTTGAATGATATCGATTGTTGTTCCAGTTTCCATCGCTATAGTTTACAGCTTGACAGTTCCTCTCATTATCATACACGTTGTTCCTTTCGCTTAAATTAGCATTGTTGTTCCTTTCCCTTAAATTAGCATTTGTTGTTCCTTTCGATTAGAATACAATCGTTGTTCCTTTTGGTTAAGTATAGTCGTTGTCCCTTTTCATAGATATAGTAATTTACGGTTTCTTTTCACATGTTAGATAATCACCAATAGATAAGTCTATCAAGCTTTCAATAGATTTAATTACTATTTCTTAATTAGATCGATTCAACAATTTAATTTATGTATTTGAATTCACAACATGTTGTAGATTAGATTTCAATTATGTTAATGTCTTAGTTTTATAATTTTAATGGATGTGTGAGGAACTTGATTGTCGATAAACTTAGATTTGCTTTAACTACACGATTTTAGCCTCTACAATTATCTACTTAGAATTTGCTGACATTCTTGAGATAAAAAGATGAATCCTTGGGTTTATAAATTAATGTTAACTAAGGTTGTTTTTGGGACATCTTTAGAGCCCAACATTTTGGCGTCGTTGCTGGGGAGAGTGTCAAAGGTAGCATAGGTTATGTCTCTGGAGGATGAGGTATTGAAGACGGAAGGTAAGAACCTACGCAGGCAATAAGTAAAACGCTTATGCCAACGCCTACCTCTGGTTGATATATATAGGTTATATAGGTGTTTAAAATTTTGTGTGAAGTGTGTATGACTAAGAAAAAAGAACCTGAAAAACCAAAACCCCCACCAAAAACTACCAAATCCCAGGGCTCGGTGCTCCCTGGGAGAAACACTTTTATAGATGACATCATCTGAAAAGCTGAATCTCAAGCTTTGGTTGGACCTAGGAGAGGCTCTACCCGAATCCCTCAGGTGACAGTTTCACCAACTGCAGCCCATGCTGAGGTTCACAACAAAACTGGAGGGACTGTGCAAAGTTTTCAAAGTATAGATCTTCCACCTCTCAACCCTTTAGACGAGATAAAATCTTGTAATCTGGAGGAAGGAGAAGGGGAGACCAACAGGGTTGCTAAGGCAAACACATCACCACTACCTGATCCTGGATCTCTTGTGATGGGAAAGGGCATACATGAAATCCCAGATAAAGGTAGTGCAGTCAAATCCCCTATGGGATCAAGTAATCAATTATCCCGAATAGAGCACCCAAACCAAGAAATTCCTAAATATTATTGGCATATCTTCGACCTAATGGCGCAACCAAATCAACCACGAGCCCAAACGTCCACTTTGGAATATTCGATAGTTGATCCAGTTGCTAATGCCCCTATGAAAGCAATTCCCTTGCAAAATCTGCCAATCTTTCATGGATTAATTTCAGAGGACTTGGATGAATTCTTATTCGAATTTGATGTCCTATGTGGGGGTTATGACTACACCTCTGAACCCCAAAAACTAAAGTTGTTCCCTTCCACTTTGAAAGGAGCAACTTTGCGCTGGTTTATGGGATTAGGAGGGGGAACTATAAACTCATGGGATGAAATGAAACAAGATTTCTTGACAAAATATCAGGATTATTGTAGAACTGGGGATCTAAAAGATGAAATATGTCAAATTATTGCAAAGGAAAACGAAACGTTAGAAGAATATGTTGAAAGATTCCAATATAATTTGCAAACATCTCCTTATGGTACATTGAATGAATGAAGGATGAATGGGTAGAAACATTGAATTTAATGCGGAAGGGTGATATTTATCAAGAAACCTATAATAACATTGTTCAGCTGTGTATCAGGTGCTCACATGGAAGTACATGGACCATATCAGGGATGCCGACTCCTCTCACTAGAAACAACAATATTACCAATAAAGGAGTTACCCGAGCAGAAGTCGGTAATCTATTAGAAAATTTCAAAACCAACATCTTGATCACTCTGACTACACAATTGGATGTCTTACAGGCTAAGCAAAAGCAGAACAGACTTTGGCCATATTTTACCACCAATGCAGAAAAAAACATGGTCCAAGGGAATGTCCTTTGGATGTGGTTCGTGTGTGTTCTATCTATGATAAAGACCACGCAACCGATCAATGCCCATCGCTCCCGAGATTAAAAGTTGTCTTCAAGGAGGTAGAAGAGGAAACATAACCAGTATATCTGATGGTCCAATGTCGCTAATGGCATGCTCATCCCCAAGGTACACTACAAGATCCTTCCTCTTTCTTTTCCAAGCAGTATAATCAAAAACAAAATTCTGGAAACACATGGCAAGGTCAATCATTTGCTAACCCCACCTGGCATCACCAATAATATCCAGATGCAACCCCCCCTTGGCTAAATCAACTGACTGTAAACCCCCCTTGGCCAAATCAGCCAACTGTGAATCCTACCTGAACCAAATCATAATACCCTACCTCATCTTGGCAGAATCCAAACAACAAACCCTATCCTTCACAGTGGCCCAACACGACTTCCCAAAACTCCAATTGGAACCAAAATTGGTAGCGCCCCATAGGAATGACAAATCAACTCATAGGGATGGCCCCACAAACACAACCCACTTTGCAAGCTCCGCTCCAATTATCTTGAAATCCTCAACCACAATTGCACCCTCAACTACCAGCTCAACCCCACCCAAATCCCAATAATAGACTAGCCCAACTCGTGTATATTATTCAGAATGTGGATGGAGAAATCAACTCTGTAGGGTGCAACGAACTCCGGCTGAGGTCATGACGCATAATCTCTCCTGAATAAAGTAATGTTCCCCAAGAGCAGGAGAATGAAAGTAACATACAACCATCAATAACACCCTCAACTGTGGTCATAATGAAAGAAACAGAGCAGGGAGGAAACATAGTCGAACAACATGATCCTGATAAGGATGTAACTCCTCCTCCCTCGTTTACCAAAAGGTTGATGATAGAAAAACCTATTGTGTATCCTAACTTTGACATTGTAGGGGAAATCAAGAATCTATATGTTAATATCCCACTCCTGTAGGCTCTGCAAGACATCCCAATTTATGCAAAGACAATCAAGGAATTATGTGGGAGGAAGCCTGTTAGGAAAGTTAAAAATTCATGATCAACTGTTCATGTGGTAGGAGCCTTGTCTGATCTCATTTTAGGTAGACAAGAACCAGTCAACTATGTAGACCCAGGGAACCCCATAGTAACAGTTTAGATCCATGGTTGTTCTTCTCCAAATACATTAGTATATTTGGGGGCAACCATTAATATCTTGACCATCAAAACTTGCAACACCCTAGGTTTCGACTCCTTTGAACCTACCCCAATTATGTTACAATTGGCTGATCGATTAGTGGTTAAATTGGTCGGCACATTACACGACATATCAATTTTAGTCGACTCTTGGGAATATCCAACACATGTCCTCATCATCCACCCAAGAAGTGGACTCGATGGGCATCCATTAATCCTGGGAAGACCATGGCTCACAACAACAGATGCATACATAGGATGTCACACGGGTAACATGAAAATTGCTAGAGGAGGTGTTACAAAGAACCTCATCCTGTATCCTCTAGCTAAACCAAGCCCTACTATCATACATCCACAACTGCCACCACCAAGATATCCAGAAAAATATCTACGATCCCCTCTCACACTCGAAGAAGATCTCAGACTCAAGAATCAATTAGAGGATGATGTGATCAATGGCTTCATTAACAACCCAACCATTATAAGTAACTCAACATGCCAAATGCTAAAAGTTGTTCTGGATAGTGAAGCACAGGGAGACCCGTTGGAATAATTGATGGAACAAAAAATCCCAACTAGCGCTACCCATAACAACAAATCAGTTGAGATTGCACCAGGGAGGTCTCTGAATATTAATGCCAATTTAAATGAGCAACAACAACAAAAACTAATTCAAATACTTTCTAAATATTAGCAGGCTTTTTCCTAAGAGTATTATGACATGAAGGGCATTGATCTGCAACTCTACACACATCATATTTATATTGAGAAAGATGCCCAACCCATTCGACAACCCCAAAGAAGATTGAATCCCCACCTCAGGGACATTGTTAAAGAATAATTACAAAAGCTGTTGGATGTAGATTTTATATATCATATCTTGGACAGTCGGTGGGTTTCCCCACTAGTGATCATTCCCAAGAAGAATGGGAAATGGAAAATCTGTGTAGACTACAGGGAACTCAACAAAACTACCCAGAAGGACCACTTCCCCCTACCTTTTATCGATCAGGTCCTGGATACCTTACCAGGGAAGACATTTTTGTCTTTCCTAGATGGTTTTAGTGGCTATAATCATATCCAAATTGCCCCGGAAGATCGAGATAAAACTACATTCACATGTCCCTGGGGTACCTTTTCATACAAAGTATTGCCCTTTGGATTATGTTATGCTCTAGCCACATTCCAGAGGGCCATTCTGAGCATATTTTATGATCTGATTAGTGAAGGGCTTGAAGTTTACATGGATGATTTCACTCCTTATGGCGATGACTTTGATCAAGCTCTAGACAATCTGGAGAAGGTACTGGAACAATGCATTGCTACCAGGTTATGTTTAAGCCATGAAAAATGTCATATGATGATGACTGAAGGTGTGGTACTAGGGCATTATATTTTTGCAGATGGAATCAGGGTAGACCCAACAAAAATAGAGGTAATCCTTAATCTACCTACACCACGTACACAAACTGAGGAACGTAGTTTCCTTGGCGCTTTAGGATACTATCGCAGATTTATGGAAAATTTTGCAAGAACTGCTACACCTTTACATGATTTAACTGGTAATGCATAATTTCAGTGGTTTGATAAGTGTGATGTGGCATTCACAGGACTCAAAAAGATGATTTCGACAGCACCAGTGCTGAGAGGACCAAACTAGAAAATACCATTTCACATCTCCACAGATGCATCAGATATCACCATAGGCATTGTCCTTGGACAAGAAGAAGAAAATAAACCCTACACTATTTATTTTATCAACAAGAATCTTACTCCCGCTGAATCAAATTATACAGTAAAAGAAAAAGAATGTTTAGCCATTATACATGCCATTAATAAATTTCATCATTATATAACAGGTATCCAATTATTCTGTATACTGATCATTCTGCTATTAAATATTTAACTAATAAACCTATTACTAATGGACGAGTTACTCGGTGGTTATTACTATTGCAGGAATTCGACATTACCATCAAAGATCAACCCAAAAGAGAGAACCATGTCGCAGACTTCCTGTCTCGCATACCCAAAACAAATGATTCTTTGACAGTTGAAGACCACTTTCCATACGAACATTTGTTCTATGTCACTATTAAACCACCTTGGTATGCTGATGTGGAAAATTATCTGGCAGCCAAGAAACTACCAGCACATCTATCATCAAGGAAAATAAAACTGATTGTCCATCACAGTGCACAATTCACTTGGATTGGTGGATATCTCTTCCACACAGGGGTTGATCTTCAGATCTGAATATGTGTACGAGATGACAGAATCTATGACATACTGAAGGCAGGTCATGGCGAGCCATGTGACAAACATTTTCTAGATCGCAGGACTGGACATAAGATTTTACAGATGGGCTATTATTGGCCCTCCATATTTAGAGATGCCAAGAAATATGTACAGACCTGCAACAACTGCCAACAGATGGGTCGACCAGGCCAAGCTGATGAAATGCCCCTGAAGGCACAAGTAGTTGCATAATTGTTCGAGATATGGGCGCTAGACTTCGTTGGCCCCTTCAACCCAAAATCAAATCAGAAGGTCTATATCCTAGTTGCAACAGACTACATGACCAAATGGGTAGAGGCAGAAGCCTTATCAAACGCAACAGAGGAGGTAGTCATTCAATTTGTTTTTAAATTATTTGTACGCTACAGATTATCTAGGGAAGCAATCATCGATGGAGGGTCACAGTTTACAGCCCATAGAATCACAACCATCCTAGACAATTATCACATTAAACATAAGGTTACTTCCACATACCACCCACAGGAAAATGGGCAAGTAGAAAGTACCAATAATGTCTTGGAGGCAATTCTGACAAAAACAGTCTCAACAAATTGTCAGAATTGGGCAACCGAGCTTCAAAATGCCTTATGGGATTATCGTACAACATGGCGTAACATCACTGGTTACTCTCCTTATCATTTAGTCTATGGTAAAGAACCCATCTTTCCAATTGAGTTTAAGATCAAGACTCTAAGGATGCCCCAAGAGATTGGACTAGATCTTACAGAGGCACATAAACAACGCCTACAACAACTCAATGAGTTGGACGAAGCACACCTGTATGTCTTGGAGCACACAATTGTTATTCAACAACACAGATCTAACTGGCACGATAAACATATCAAGAAGAAATCCTTCCAAAAGGGTGATTGGGCACTTCTCTATGATTCTAGATTTAAGGATTTTCCTGGAAAATTACAGACAAGGTGGTTGGGACCATATGAAATTTGTTAAGAACCACATATCAATATAGCATAGAAAAACCTCAGAAAAAGTACTCAACGCCTTGAAAAAGAGATAATTTCATATAATAAGCCTCTTAGAGGGGGCAACCTCCTTTTACCCCACTTAAATGTTCAAGTACAAGATGATTCAAAATGAAAATGTCTCCTTGGTTAATATAGGAGACTAGGAGGTATAATTACAACTAATGGCCTAAAGCCGACATAAATAAAATAACATTACTAATCTAATATGCCCCAATTAAGGGGTAATGAGCCAATATTAGGGCTTAACATGCCCCTCCCCTTGAGACAAGTGCTGTCCGCAACGCTAGAGTAACTCTGGATGCTTCTGTATAAAAGAATCATCTTCCCAAGTGGAATCTTCAGCCGATAGTTTCCTCCATTTAATGAGATACTCTGAAATGGATCGATTCCTCAGTTGGCGAATTCTTGTGTCAGAGATGGCTTCAGGCTCCAATGTGATTTTTCCTTCCTCGTCAAGTTCTGGAAATATAGTTTGAACTGGGATCTTGTCGCCTATAACCTTCTTTAAGCATGAAACATGGAAAACTGGGTGTACTCATGAAGATGCAGGCAGCTCCAATTTGTATTCCATCGTACCAATCTTTTGCAACACCTTATAAGGGCCATAGTACTTTGGTGATAATTTATTATCCTTCCTGGCTTGCTTGAGGGACATCTGTTTGTATGGTTGTAGTCTTAAAAATACCCAATCCCCTACTTCAAAACTTCTTTCACT